>KV010264.1:12220-22722 GCA_001598015.1 Dorcoceras hygrometricum | reverse complement strand
TAGTTCGATAGATCACCAGGTCACTATCCATCTGCATGCTCAGAACATCACAATGTTCCCTACCAATGAAACATGGTATTTCACATCGCAGATGCTAGTCTCAAGCTCGGGCGGCCTTATCCTCATTTTGACGGCCCAATCGACTAGGAACGAGTTCAGAATGCACAGTGACTATTAGATGTGTTTCATGATAGCCATCATATCCACTATCACATCTAACATACACTGTGATGCATTCTAGGTCTTTATCCAACACAATTGTTAACATTATAACATAATGAAAATAAAGAATGCCATATAAGAAATGCGTGTTTCATAAATAAAGATCGTTATATACAAGAGTCAATAGAACCCACACGCCACAAGTTGGCTAGTTGGGCATCTACTCTAACACCTTGCTCCAATCAGAGTTGTCTACCTCCGACAATCGAAATAAATAGACCACAGTGAACAGTAAGGGTTTCGCTACAGTAGAGGATATGTTTATGGGAGAGATATTTTCTAAGTGTTGGAAACAATAGCGTACGTCTAGTCAAAGTCCTCTATTTATACAACTTAAGTCTCCAGATCTGGTGAACAGTATCCATCGAAACTCAGGGCTCACAGCTGGTACCAGCTCATATCTGAACACTATACCAGATCTGGACTCTATGCTATACCAGATTTGGACTCCTCCAAACGACGTCGCACATAAGTCCGCTCAAAGCGACCAGCTCACTGGTCTCTCTCTCTCCTAGTGGCTATAGACAATTCCTCGCGTGCACCAAAACTGGCTCGCAATCAGATTTGGTTTCTCAAAACGGCGTCGCACCACCATCCAATTCTCCGTTTCAACCAGAGGTCCTTGTCCATTGGATAACACCTTGAAACTTCTGAAACATCTATCCTGCTATCTGCTTAACCAGCTGGTGCACCCTGCTGCTTACACCAGCTAGCAGATCCTGTTTCCCCGAGATTTCACACCCAGAACAGATCACACGAACTGTCCAGATTTGACTTTGGTCAACTCACACGTGTCATCCAGCTAGCACTTACACGGGTACACTTAAACGGTGTCGCACCGCAACCCAGATCCGGATGACCAACTCACACTCGATCAGATCTTACCTCAGCCGATACCCATGAACCGTACCGATTTACATTAAAACCACGAAACAGGCCGGTCCGCCTAGTACTATCAACTTGCGCTCCTCAAAGCTGGTTTCTCCAAACGACGTCGCTTCAACACCCACTTCGAATATCCAATTTAGCGTACCCAGGGTAGCTTGCGACGACAATGTATATGCGATCCAACCATCCAGATCTGATCGTTCTACGAAAATTAGCCCAAATTGATCCACGCTCAGATACTCTAAGCATACCGGCTCAGATACGGCCCGTCCTAGATCATCTCATGCCTGATCCGGTCTATGCTAAACCCGATTAATTAAATTAATTGCTCCACTAATTCCTCCCCCACTAAAACAAGATTTCGTCCTCGAAATCAAGCAACAAACTCCAGAACTGATCAAAACCTTAGTATCACAACACCAAAACTGGAAATACGCAAAATATACTATGCACAATAGTTCTAGACCACGCAGACAGCTACTAACCAAACAAATTAAGGTGAATGGGAAAACAACATCCAGAATTTAATCTAAGGAAGCTAGTAAGATGCATATTGAAACAGATGAGGTCACTCACGTTGCATCTTCTCCTCTAACTCCCAAGTAGCTTCTTCCCTACTATGCTTGCTCCACTGGACCATCACTAAGGGAATGGTCTTGTTCCTGAGCTGTTTTTCCTTCCTGTCTAAAATCTGCAAGGGATACTCAACATAACTCAGTGTTCGATCTAGCTCCACCTCATTAGTTCGTAGCACATGTGAAGGATCCGGCTCATACTTCCTCAACATAGACACGTGAAACACATCGTGTAAGGAGGACAGCTCGGGTGACAACAACAAACGATAATCCAAAGGACCGATCCTTTCCACAATTTCGTAAGGTCCAACATAATGAGTAGCTAACTTTCCCTTGTGTCCAAATCTCATAACACTTCTAAAAGGAGAAACTTTCAAGAACACTCAATCACCAACTTGGAATTCTAAAGGCCTACGCCTCCAGTTTGCATAACTAGCTTGGCGATCTTGTGCAGCTTTCATACGCTGTCGAATTAGATCAACTTGATCCCTCATCTGCTGCACAAATTCTGGTTAATACAGCTGCTTCTCCCCTACTTCTAGGCGGAATATATGCAAACACTAAGGCATTAAGATCACACAGCAAATATATAGCCTGACGCGGAGATTAATCCGTTGGACACAAAGTTATAGCCGTTGAAAGTCTTCTGACACTGTTGTACTTTGCGTCCTTTGTCCATAAATGCATCTGCAGGTTTATCTTCACTTTAAGCACGTGAGCATTATACTTTGAGAAGAAAATACAGCAAATCGATTTGAACACTAGAAAGTATTCTGCGTAATGTTACGTGTTCAAATAGTTTTGCTTGTCGTTTTGTCCAACTTCTGCTCTTGAACTCAGCGACTTCTGCTCTGTTGGCTGAGATGGTTTGACCTTAACCAGCATGGTTTTGTGCACCAGCTCGTAGCATCTGTAGAAATGTTATCCGAGCTGGTTTGACCTTGACCAGCTTTGTTCCATTCGGATTTGTTCATTACACTGAGCTGGTCAGAACTCTTTTCTTCTCTGCTCTCGTTCAAAGCTCTCTTCTCATATGCTCTTGAGCTGCTCTTGTTCTGTTCTTTCCTGCTCTTGAGTTTCTTCGAGCCACCTTGTTCATCATACTCAGCAGGTCACTTCTCTGAGCTGGTTTCTCAGCTGGTTTCCTTTCCAGCTGGTCTTCTTTCACTATAGGAGTCTTCCTTCATGTCTCCGCCTTCACGTCATCACAGGCGTTGACATTGTTCACGCTCGCTGACTCCTTCATCATCATCTTCCCCATAAGCATCCAGCTTCTGGGATCCTTGATCAGGTTTTCTCTTCCCTGATCTGGTTTACCAGCTCGGCTCTATTCTTCTCTTCAAGAGCCATTGTGTGCTTTCTTGTTCATTTGGTCCATTCATACCTCATCCAAATCATCAGCTAGCACACCTTTCTTTCACCAGTTGAGCTGCAATCCACCACCAGTGAGTATATCCCATCTTCGTTGGGATATAATACCCAGTTCAGATTCAGTCTCAAGTGCGTTCTGTGATCAGACCTGCACTTAATCACCGCACTTGTATACGGATCTGCACTTGAACACCTCACTTGTATGCTGCACTTGATCTGCTCTGGAGCCGTTCTGCACTTCATCTCTCTGCGCTTGAACTCTGCTCTTCTATCAAGCTGGTGAACCAGCTTGATGCTTCCTGCGCTCTAGATTCCTGCAGAACCTGCATAGCATCTCATGAACCAGCTTGATGCTTCCTGCGCTCTAGATTCCTGCAGAACCTGCATAGCATCTCATGTTGGACCAACTTAGGTGTCCCCTCATCGTTCAAACTTAGATGTTCTTTGCTCGACCAGCTTGGGCATCCCCTCACTGTTCCAGCTTGAACATCTTCATGTTTCTTCAATCAAGTGCACTGCACATTTCACAGAAGTCGTTAGTCAAATATAATGATGGATCTGTTAAGACAGATCCTGATTATTTAAGGTTTTGTGTAAATCAAAAAGGGAGAGATTGATGGATCTGTTCAGACAGATCCTGATTAAGTTTTGAATTATACAAAACCTATTATTGTGTTTCTAACAATTCTACTAAGTGTACAGATTTTAGGATCGAAGAAGAAGATGAACAGTCGAAGAATCTGTCCAGTCGTTGGTTCACAAGATAAAGTTCAGCAGTTGGTTTGGTTTATCATTGTAAACGGCAGCTGTATTAGCAATGGAGACGTCCAAAGTTGAGTCAGTTGTTCGTAATAAGGCGGAGGCCAAGTTGAACCAGTTGGAGCATAGTGAACCAGCTGGAACGATAAGAACCAGCTGCAAGCGCTTGAAGAGGAAGATGGACCAGCTGGAACATCAAAAGAGAAACCAGCTGGAACATCTAAGTGGACCATCGATGATGATGTCATCGGTGATGACATCGTGATCAGCAGATGAAGAAAGATCAGCTGATGCGAGAAGACCAGCTGGAGCGCTAAGCGATGATGACATCAGCAGTGGAGTCATCACAATCAGCAGGAAGCTACAGTGATCAGCAGTTGAGCAAAAGCTGTCAGCAGTTGTGAAGAGAAGCGCAAAAGCTGGATCAGTGATGATGAAGTCATCAGTGAAGTCAGCAATCAGCAGAGAGCTACAGTGCAACCAGCAGTTGGTATTTGAAGTTAGCGATAGCAAAACGATGTCGTTTGGATAAGTTGATACGACAGCGTTTTGCCTTCGCGCTAAAGTATTCAGCAGATGGTTTTTGCGATGATAACCAGCAGGTGCTTTACAACGATTACAAAACGGTGTCGCTTGAATAAGTTGACACGACATCGTTTTGACTTTACGCTAAGATTCAGTCGATGGTTTGCGATGACAAAACCAGCAGGTACTTCTTCCAAGAGAAACCAGCAGAGAGCTACAGTGATCATCACCAGCTGATGTACCAGTCGCAAGCTACAGTGATCCAGACGCAACGATGAAATCAGCAGTAGCGCATAGACAGAAGAAATCAGCTGTTGCGATTAAGATGTCAGCAGAAGATTAATCCAGTCGCAGCAGTTGAAGTTTCTACCAGTAGCGAAGCAATTGACGAATTATTGCGAAGAGTTACTAAAGATGGATGTCAACTGCTGAGCTTATTTCAAATGGTGAAGACGACAAAAAGGCCTGCAAAAGAAAGGACACAAAGGACGATCCCTGTCGGTACTTTACAGAACACACTTGAACGGGAAGAATTTGTGTCCAACGGATTTGAATTTGAACAAAGGCTTAAATAAGCAGGTATCGCCATTGAAGAGCATAGGCCGAGAGTAGAGGTCGTGAGGGTTGTTGTTGCACAGAAAAGAGAAAATAAAAAGAAGACAACAATCAAAGGGAAGAAAAATCAGAAGCGAAGCTGTCAACTATCTTTCGTAGAGGAGCTTATTGGAGTTGACAGCTGAGCTAGAATTAGCTTTTGTAGAGCACTTCCCTAGTGTGTGAGAAATAGAAAAACAGAGAGTTGAGAGCTTCATTGTAAAAATCTCACACACAGAGATTCATTCACATTCATTAGTGAATGAATCTCAAAACCATTTCACAATCAGTTACCGTCCAAGCACGATGACGTAAAACTCTGTGTATGTAGTCTTTGAACAGAGACGTTAAACAAGTTCGAACTTCCAGAAACAAATATGCTGAGTATTGTATTCTGTTATTCATTCAGCACCTGCATATTTATCTTAGCATCGCATAACAAATTTGAAGGCATACACAGTTAGCACACTTGCACGGATGAACAGATTTATGTTGGACATAAATCTGTTTGTGTTGTTTTAAAATATTAAGGATTCAGTTCTGGTGTTTCCGCATGATTTAAAAATCATACCAGATCTGTCTCCGGTGCTCTTGTGATATTTTAGATGTTCAAGAACAAGAGGTATTGCACCTCCAGTTTTAAGTAGCAGCGCGCAAAATCTTTTAACTCTTGAAAAAGCGCGGCTGCTGATCTTTTTGATCCTATTTTCGGACCATCAATTGGTATCAGAGCAGGATTGTTCTTGAACGAGCACTCATTTTAAAACTCATGTGCTATGTTTTTAACTGTTTTGAGAAGCTTATCGTATGAAGGCCAGTTAATTTGTTTTAATATAGAACCGATTTCTCTTGATGAACTGTCACGAGATTCGTGAGTCCCGTGCGGATGCCAAGCTTCTATTTTCGTTGTGCTGTAAGATCACTTGGAGCGAGGCTTGGTGTCAAGCACATGAGACGAAATAGAAGTATGTAAATCTAAGCTTTTCTCTGTTTACTGGTTATTCATATATAAGTAACTCAGTAGCACATGCTTATTTGAAACATTTTTGATGCTCTGATAGTTTTTCAAAATGTTCTGTTTTGCGGATTTCAGCTGATGCTTCAAAATTTTGATTTTAAATGATTTGAGCTTATGTTATAAAAGACAGGGAGAGTGGCGTCGCTTTCTTTGTTAATTTGAGCTATGCATCAGTTTCAATTTCAAAATCATATAGCTCTTGCATACGGTACTTCCCAAAAGCTAGTTTTGTTTTTCAAATTTAAAACTCCTGCTGTTACGTTGTTTTTGTTGTAACAGTGTAGGGAGAGTTTCATTTTAAAATTCATGGGAAGACCCAGATTCGATCTCTTTTTTATTCCCACAAAAAGGGAGAGAATTGTTAGAACATGCATCGATTATTTAAGGTTTTGTGTAAATCAAAAAGCGAGAGATTGATGGATCTGTTCAGACAGATACTGATTAAGTTTTGAATTACACAAAACCTATTATTGTGTTTCTAACAATTCTACTCAGTGTACAGATTTTAGGATCGAAGAAGAAGATGAACAGTCGAAGAATCTGTCCAGTCGTTGGTTCACAAGATAAATAAATGGATACGACAGCGTTTTGCCTTCGCGCTAAGATTCAGTCGATGGTTTTGCGATGATAAAACCAGCAGGTACTTCTTCTAAGAGAAACCAGCAGATAGCTAAAGTGATCATCACCAGCTGAGGGTACCAGTCGCAAGCTACAGTGATCCAGACGCAACGATGAAATCAGCAGTAGCGCATAGACAGAAGAAATCAGCTGTTGCGATTAAGATGTCAGCAGAAGATTAATCCAGTCGCAGCAGTTGAAGTTTCTACCAGTAGCGAAGCAATTGACGAATTATTGCGAAGAGTTACTAAAGATGGATGTCAACTGCTGAGCTTATTTCAAATGGTGAAGACGACAAAAAGGCCTGCAAAAGAAAGGACACAAAGGACGATCCCTGTCGGTACTTTACAGAACACACTTGAACGGGAAGAATTTGTGTCCAACGGATTTGAATTTGAACAAAGGCTTAAATAAGCAGGTATCGAAATTGAAGAGCATAGGCCGAGAGTAGAGGTCGTGAGGGTTGTTGTTGCACAGAAAAGAGAAAATAAAAAGAAGACAACAATCAAAGGGAAGAAAAATCAGAAGCGAAGCTGTCAACTATCTTTCGTAGAGGAGCTTATTGGAGTTGACAGCTGAGCTAGAATTAGCTTTTGTAGAGCACTTCCCTAGTGTGTGAAAAATAGAAAAACAGAGAGTTGAGAGCTTAATTGTAAAATCTCACACACAGAGATTCATTCACATTCATTAGTGAATGAATCTCAAAACCATTTCACAATCAGTTACCGTCCAAGCACGATGACGTTAAACTCTGTGTATGTAGTCTTTGAACAGAGACGTTAAACAAGTTCTGAGTGAACAGCCGAGGGCTGGTAGTTTCTAGGAGTTCTCGCAGCTGCTGGTTGCGGGATTGGGTCTGTACACGTTGTATAGATCAAATCTTCTAGTGGAGCCTTCCGAGGTGGAAGAAGGGGAGACGTAGGACATTGAGGTCCGAACTTCCAGAAACAAATATGCTGAGTATTGTATTCTGTTATTCATTCAGCACCTGCATATTTATCTTAGCATCGCATAACAAATTTGAAGGCATACACAGTTAGCACACTTGCACGGATGAACAGATTTATGTTGGACATAAATCTGTTTGTGTTGTTTTAAAATATTAGTATTCAGTTCTGGTGTTTTCCGCATGATTTAAAAATCATACCAGATCTGTCTCCGGTGCTCTTGTGATATTTTAGATGTTCAAGAACAAGAGGTATTGCACCTCCAGTTTTAAGTAGCAGCACGCAAAATCTTTTAACTCTTGAAAAAGCGCGGCTGCTGATCTTTTTGATCCTATTTTCGGACCATAAATTGGTATCAGAGCAGGATTGTTCTTGAACGAGCACTCATTTTAAAACTCATGTGCTATGTTTTTAATGTTTTTAACTGTTTTGAGAAGCTTATCGTATGAAGGCCAGTTAATTTGTTTTAATATAGAACCGATTTCTCTTGATGAACTGTCACGAGATTCACGAGTACCGTGCGGATGCCAAACTTCTATTTTCGTTGTGCTGTAAGATCACTTGGAGCGAGGCTCGGTGACAAGCACATGGGACGAAATAGAAGTATGTAAATCTAAGCTTTTCTCTGTTTACTGGTTCTTCATATATAAGTAACTCAGTAGCACATGCTTATTTGAAAAATTTTTGATGCTCTGATAGTTTTTCAAAATGTTCTGTTATGCGGATTTCAGCTGATGCTTCAAAATTTTGATTTTAAATGATTTGAGCTTATGTTATAAAATACAGGGAGAGTGGCGTCGCTGTCTTTGTTAATTTGAGCTATGCATCAGTTTCAGTTTCAAAATCATATAGCTCTTGCATACGGTGCTTCCCAAAAGCTGGTTTTGTTTTTCAAATTTAAAACTCCTGCTGTTACGTTGTTTTTGTTGTAACAGTGTAGGGAGAGTTTCATTTTAAAATTCATGGGAAGACCCAGATTCGAACTCTTTTTGATTCCCACAAAAAGGGAGAGAATTGTTAGAACATGCATCGATTATTTAAGGTTTTGTGTAAATCAAAAAACGAGAGATTGATGGATCTGTTCAGACAGATCCTGATTAAGTTTTGAATTACACAAAACCTATTATTGTGTTTCTAACAATTCTACTCAGTGTAAAGATTTTAGGATCGAAAAAGAAGATGAACAGTCGAAGAATCTGTCCAGTCGTTGGTTCACAAGATAAAGTTCAGCAGTTGGTTTGGTTTATCATTGTAAACGGCAGCTGGATTAGCAATGGAGACGTCCAAAGTTGAGTCAGTTGTTCGTAATAAGGCGGAGGCCAAGTTGAACCAGCTGGAGCATAGTGAACCAGCTGGAACGATAAGAACCAGCTGCAAGCGCTTGAAGAGGAAGATGGACCAGCTGGAACATCAAAAGAGAAACCAGCTGGAACATCTAAGTGGACCATCGATGATGATGTCATCGGTGATGACATCATGATCAGCAGATGAAGAAAGATCAGCTGATGCGAGAAGACCAGCTGGAGCGCTAAGCGATGATGACATCAGCAGTGTAGTCATCACAATCAGCAGGAAGCTACAGTGATCAGCAGTTGAGCAAAAGCTGTCAGCAGTTGTGAAGAGAAGCGCAAAAGCTGGATCAGCGATGATGAAGTCATCAGTGACGTCAGCAATCAGCAGAGAGCTACAGTGCAACCAGCAGTTGGTATTTGAAGTTAGCGATAGCAAAACGATGTCGTTTGGATAAGTTGATACGACAGCGTTTTGCCTTCGCGCTAAAGTATTCAGCAGATGGTTTTTGCGATGATAACCAGCAGGTGCTTTACAACGATTACAAAACGGTGTCGCTTGAATAAGTTGACACGACATCGTTTTGACTTTACGCTAAGATTCAGTCGATGGTTTGCGATGACAAAACCAGCAGGTACTTCTTCCAAGAGAAACCAGCAGATAGCTACAGTGATCATCACCAGCTGTTGTACCAGTCGCAAGCTACAGTGATCCAGACGCAACGATGAAATCAGCAGTAGCGCATAGACAGAAGAAATCAGCTGTTGCGATTAAGATGTCAGCAGAAGATTAATCCAGTCGCAGCAGTTGAAGTTTCTACCAGTAGCGAAGCAATTGACGAATTATTGCGAAGAGTTACTAAAGATGGATGTCAACTGCTGAGCTTATTTCAAATGGTGAAGACGACAAAAAGGCCTGCAAAAGAAAGGACACAAAGGACGATCCCTGTCGGTACTTTACAGAACACACTTGAACGGGAAGAATTTGTGTCCAACGGATTTGAATTTGAACAAAGGCTTAAATAAGCAGGTATCGCCATTGAAGAGCATAGGCCGAGAGTAGAGGTCGTGAGGGTTGTTGTTGCACAGAAAAGAGAAAATAAAAAGAAGACAACAATCAAAGGGAAGAAAAATCAGAAGCGAAGCTGTCAACTATCTTTCGTAGAGGAGCTTATTGGAGTTGACAGCTGAGCTAGAATTAGCTTTTGTAAGAGCACTTCCCTAGTGTGTGAGAAATAGAAAAACAGAGAGTTGAGAGCTTCATTGTAAAATCTCACACACAGAGATTCATTCACATTCATTAGTGAATGAATCTCAAAACCATTTCACAATCAGTTACCGTCCAAGCACGATGACGTTAAACTCTGTGTATGTAGTCTTTGAACAGAGACGTTAAACAAGTTTATGTAGTTAGACACACAGTTGCGGCTGGTGTGCATTAGTTGTTTCTAGGAGTCCATACAAGTGCTGCTTGTGTGGATGGGTGTTTGCAGATGGCCTGTAATCATCAAATTCTTCTAGTAGTGGAGACTTCCAAGGTGGAAGAAGGGGAGACGTAGGACATTGAGGTCCGAACCTCCAGAAACAAATCTTGGAGTATTGTATTCTTTAAGCTTTCAGCACTTGCATTTATATTCAGCATTCACGCATAACGCATACACAGTTAGCACACTTGCACAGTTGAACAGATTTATGT
>KV010263.1:70677-83864 GCA_001598015.1 Dorcoceras hygrometricum | reverse complement strand
TTGGGGCACCTCTAAACTCTGCAGCAAACCACCAGGTCTCATCCTCTCAGCCTTGACCTGCTGGCAATTCAAACACCTAGCCACAAAACCAGAAATGTCGCTCTTCATACCTACCCACCAGTAGTGAGACTTCAAGGCATAGTACATCTTTCTCTCGCCCGGATGCACACTGGACTGACTACAATGCGCTTCATTCAGAATGGTCTCCCTCAAATCTATCAGGTTCGGAACCACCAATCTTCCTCGAAATCTCAGACACCCATCAGAAGCAACAGAAAAATCATCAGACTGACCACTTTGGGCTTTAATCTTCAATTCATGGATATAGGGATCAGTCATCTGTGCTTCCCTAATGTCACTCACAATCTGTGGTTCAACCCAAATCGAAGAAACCAAGAAGTACTGATCACCCGACTGAAATCTCCAACCAGAAGTACTCAACTGCTCGTAGACTCTCGAGACACTCAAAGATGCTAACATATCAGGACGGGCTTTCCTACTCAAAGCATCGGCTACTAAGTTCATCCGCCCAGGCTGATACTGAATCTCGCAATTGAAATCCTTGAGCAACTCCATCCATCGACGCTTCCTCATATTCAAATCAGACTGCATGAAGATATATTTCAGACTCTTGTGGTCGGTGTACACCACAAACTCTTCACCATACAGATAGTGACACCAAATCTTCAAGGCAAACATATCGCAGCCAATTCCAAATCATGAACGGGGTACCTCGTCTCGTGAGGCTTCAACTGTCGAGATGCATACGCAATCACGTACCTGTTCTGCATCAGAACACATCCCAAACCACTCAGAGAAGCATCGGAGCACACAACAAATCCTCCAGATCCAGACGGTAGAGCCAAACAGGAGCAGTAGTCAACTTCTCCTTCAACGTCTGAAAACTAAACTCGCACTCGTCAGTCCAAACAAACTTCCTATCCTTCTGAGTCAACTGTGTCATAGGCCTGGCTATCGAGGAGAACTTCTCGATGAAACTTCGGTAATAGCCAGCCAATCCCAAGAAACTACGGATCTCGGAAACACTCCTAGGTCGCTCCCAGTTAAGAACTGCTTCGACCTTACTCGGATACACCGAAATTCCTTGCGCTGAAATAACATGACCCAAAAAGATAATCCTATCAAGGCAAAATTCACACTTACTAAACTTAGGCGTACAACTAGTGAGTCTTTCAATCTCTGCAACACCAATACTCAGATGCTCCTTATGCTCTCTCAAACTCTTCGAATAAACTAAGATGTCATCTATGAAGACGATCACGAACCGATCAATGTACTCGCTAAAGATGCGATTCATCAAATCCATGAAAACAGCTGGGTCATTCGTCAACCCAAACGGCATCACAAGGAACTCATAATGCCCGTATCTCGTCCGAAAAGCTGTCTTCGCTACATCGGCATCTATAATCCACAATTGGTGATAGCCAGAGTGCAAATCAATCTTCGAGTACACCAACGATCCTTGCAACCGATCGAACAAGTCATCAATCCTCGGCAAAGGATACTTGTTCTTCACCGTCGGTTTTTGTTCAACTGTCGGAAGTCCACGCACATCCTCATAGACCCATCTTTATTCTTCACGAAAAGAATCGGAGCTCCCCAAGGCGACATACTCGGTCTGATGAAGCCTTTCTCCAAGAGATCTCTCAAGTGATCCTTGAGTTCTTTCAACTCTGCTGGCGCTAACCGATACGGAGCTCTAGAAATGGGGGCTGTATCGGGCACCAACTCGATACTGAAGTCGATCTCACGTCTCGGAGGGAATCCAGGAATATCGTCGGGAAACACATCGGGAAACTCTCGTACAATCAGAATATCGCCCAACTCGAATATCGCTCAACTCCAATCGGGGCTCTTGGGAAACATCAAGCGCATAGATCATGAATCCAGCATTATCCAGCGAGAGCAGGCTAAACATATCCATGACGGACACCAGTGGAATCTTCGAGCGCGAATCAGCACCGTAGAAATCCCACTTCTCACCCGAGTCAGAGCGAAATCTCACCACACCATGGAAGCAATCAACACTCGTCTTATGGTTAGACAATACATCCATCCCCAAGATGCAATCAAAATCCCTCATCTCCAAGACAATCAGGTTTGCCACTAACACTTTCTTATCAAATCAAATCACGCAATCCACAATAACTTCACGGGACATCAACCACACACCAACAGGACTAGACACAGACACAACATCACACAGTGGGGTAACTCTCAACCCACACTCAAGCACAAACCATGCAAAAACAAAGGAGTGTGACGCTCCTGTATCAAATAAAACTCTCGTAGGAAAATCAAAGATAGAACATGTACCTGCAATCATCATACCAGGCGTCTCCTCGGCCTGCTCTCTCGTCAAGGCATTCGCCTGGGCCTGCTGGGGTATCTGAAACTGAGGTCTCGAAGGTCCTCCAAACCTATACGGTTCATGGGGTTGATATCCAGATCGCTGGGTCGGAACAGGAAACTGTGGTCTCGGCAAAGAACTGCCAGTCGATCCCTGCTGCAAAGGAACCGAAGACTGTCCCCTCAACAAAGGACACACTCTAACAAAATGTCCAGGCTGTCCACAGTTATGATAAGACCCCTGAACTCCTCGACACTATGAAGTCGAATGCTTCCCTCCGCACTGTCCACAAGACATGCCGCCAGAACTGCTGTTACCAGAACTCACGGAACCAGAGAAACTCGAATTTGCCTTCTTCTTAAACTGTTTCTCTCGAGTTCTAAACTGTTGGTGATTCGACTGCTGCGACCCTTGAGGAGACTGGAACGACTGCGACACGTTCTGCACCGGCTGAAAAGCACGTCCAGTCGTCGGTTGAACCGGAGCATCCGCCTCCAACAAACTATCCTCAATGTCAACCGCTCGATTCACAGCGTCAACGTAAGTCACCGAGGATCCAGACAACACCATCCGGAACAAATCAGGTCTCAGTCCCTTCATGAACTTGTTCCTCTTCGTCCTCTCCTGATTAGCCACGTGGGGAACATACATCAGAAGTGCAGAAAACTACCGGGCATACTCGGCCACTCTCATCGACCCTTGCTTCAGATTGTCAAATTCACGCTCTCGGCTGCTGTAGTAGGACTCCGGGGTATACTCCTGTCAGAACGCTGCACAGAAGCTCTCCCAGGTGATCATAGCCCCACTCTCATGAAGGATACGGGAAGTACCTCTCCACCAGTGCTGCGCGTTATCCCTCAATTGCAACACCGCCAGCTTTAATCTCTTCTCAGGATGTGTACTCCAAGGTATCAAACAGCTCCTCCATCTGCACTAGCCAACTCTCGGCCTCAAGATTACAGCACAATTAAGCACATAATCACGGAAGCATAAAACAGGGCTTAAAATTTTTTCGAAATAAAATGGGCCTGAACTCAAAACATCATTCAAAATATTCATACTCAAAATACGAGTTAACTCAAACTCAAACAAAACAGGTAACATCAAATCTCAATTCAAATACAGATCCCCAAAATACATAAAGACACAGGGTATCCCCTGGTTCAATACATAATAAAAGTAAACTGGGACTCAAGGGAACGGGGATCGACCAACTGGCACTCCAATCGGTCCAGCTTGGTTATCTGAAGATCCTGCAAATGGGCAACACAGACCCAAAACACAAAAGTAGGAAAACAAATACGAGGTCAAGCCTCAGTACGAAGAGCCATCAAACAGCTAAACATGAAACATGCTATAACTCAATGCTCTGAAATGCATGAGGGCTATCAAGGATCGGATAGCTAGACCAGTGTATCAACTGGCGAATCATCTCAATCAGCCTCCATACCCGCATGGTGTATCAACCGGGGAAATCATCGGTCCGTGATCATTGGGGCCCGTCAGCCCATCACAGCTCGGTGGTATTCAGCACCACTCCGATGATAGCGTTGGACAATTCGGGCACGAATACTCAGTCTGCCGGTCACAACGTGGCTCTCAATCAGGTCATCAATCAATCTGTAAATCAGGCTCAAGATGTATGCGTGAATGCCAGTCAATAATCAATTCTCAATGCATACAACATCAATACGTGAAAACAGAATATATAACTCAAGCAATTCATCAAACTGTTTCACGTAAAATCACAGAATCAATCCAACAGATTTCATAACATGAAATACAGCCATGTCCACGCTCAAAGCTGTTAGAGCTTGCTCAATTCGTTCCTTCAACAGCTTAAATCTACCTCACAGATTTAGAACAGAGCACGGAAATTCCCAAATGGCGCAATTCAGATCTCTCCAGGCTTCCTCAACCACTACAGAAATCTTCCTGGAAGCTGAAATCCAGAAGCTTAAACTATAAGAAAAACTACAGACTTCACGGCACGAAGGCACAGCAACTTCGCACTTCTTCTCTGACGTCAATACAGGGCTTCAAATGGGTAGCAATCGAAAAAGCTAAGCAAGGTGAAACCAGCGCCACCAAAATCATCCAAAACGAAGAGGCGTAAATCGTCGAAGATCTCAGGGAAAAGGTTTTGAATGAACAGTAGCTAAAACGAGGGTTTGGAGATGGAGATAAAAAAAAACTATCGGGCTCTAAATAAATCTAAGTGTCGCTCAACACTTATCTATATATCTCCACTACAACAGCTGAAGTTCACAAAATCAGACGCTACCATATGAGTCTTACGGCTGATACTAGCGCTTCCTCACAACGGAAACAGCAGCAACAATCAGACGTTGCATTTCTCTTCCCAATATTAAAACGACGCTGCATCACTAATCCAAACGACGTCGCAGCGTACCAACAGCTGAAACCAGATCCCTTTCGAAACAACCAACAGCTGGTCACACTAAATAATTCAAACGACGACGTATCAGAGTTCCTGCTAACGAAAGCCAAATGACGTCGCGTTGCATCCCACGGCGAATCAGGTCCTTCACAAATGCAACAGCTGAACCGATCGATGTACTCGCTAAAGACGCGATTCATCAAATCCATGAAAACAGCTGGGGCATTCGTCAACCCAAACGGCATCACAAGAAATTGATAATGCCCATATCTCGTCCGGAAAGCTGTCTTCGCTACATCGGCGTCTCTAATCCGCAACTGGTGATAGCCAAAGCACAAATCAATCTTCGAGTACACCACTGATCCTTGTAGCTGATCGAACAAGTCATCAATCCTCGGCAAAGGATACTTGTTCTTCACCGTCGCTTTGTTCAACTGTCTAAAATCAACACACATCCTCATATACCCATCTTTCTTATTCACGAATAGAATCGGAGCTCCCCAAGGCGACATACTCGGTCTGATGAAGCCTTTCTCCAAAAGGTCTCTCAACTGTTCCTTGAGTTCCTTCAACTCTGCTGGCGCCAACCGATACGGAGCTCTAGAAATTGGGGTTGTACTGGGAACCAACTCGATACTGAAGTCGATCTCACGTCTCGGAGGGAATCCATGAATCTCATCTGGAAACACGTCGGGAAACTCTCAGACAATCGGAATATAGCTCAACTCCAATCGGGGCTCTTGGGAAACATCAAGCGCATAGATCATGAATCCAGCATTATCCAGCGATAGCAGGCTAAACATCTCCATGGCAGATACTAGTGGAATCTTCGAGCATGAATCAGCACCGTATAAATCCCACTTCTCACCCGAGTCAGGGCGAAATATCACCACACCATGGAAACAATCAACAGTAGCCTTATAGCTAGACAATACATCCATCCCCAAGATGCAATCAAAAGCCCTCATCTCCAAGACAATCAGGTTTGCCACTAACACATTCTGATAACGCCCGGATGCACACTGGACTGACTACAATGCGCTTCATTCAGAATGGTCTCCCTCAAATCTATCAGGTTCGGAACCACCAATCTTCCTCGAAATCTCAGACACCCATCAGAAGCAACAGAAAAATCATCAGACTGACCACTTTGGGCTTTAATCTTCAATTCATGGATATAGGGATCAGTCATCTGCGCTTCCCTAATGTCACTCACAATCTGTGGTTCAACCCAAATCGAAGAAACCAAGAAGTACTGATCACCCGACTGAAATCTCCAATCAGAAGTACTCAACTGCTCGTAGACTCTCGAGACACTCAAAGATGCTAACATATCAGGACAGGCTTTCCTACTCAAAGCATCGGCTACTAAGTTCATCCGCCCAGGCTGATACTGAATCTCGCAATTGAAATCCTTGAGCAACTCCATCCATTGACGCTTTCTCATATTCAAATCAGACTGCATGAAGATATATTTCAGACTCTTGTGGTCGGTGTACACCACAAACTCTTCACCATACAGATAGTGACACCAAATCTTCAAGGCAAACACTATCGCAGCCAATTCCAAATCATGAACGGGGTACCTCGTCTCGTGAGGCTTCAACTGTCGAGATGCATACGCAATCACGTATCTGTTCTGCATCAGAACACATCCCAAACCACTCAGAGAAGCATCGGAGCACACAACAAATCCTCCAGATCCAGACGGTAGAGCCAAACAGGAGCAGTAGTCAACTTCTCCTTCAACGTCTGAAAACTAAACTCGCACTCGTCAGTCCAAACAAACTTCCTATCCTTCTGAGTAAACTGTGTCATAGGCCTGGCTATCGAGGAGAACTTCTCGATGAAACGTCGGTAATAGCCAGCCAATCTCAAGAAACTACGGATCTCGGAAACACTCCTAGGTCGCTCCCAGTTAAGAACTGCTTCGACCTTACTCGGATCCACCGAAATTCCTTGCGCTGAAATAACATGACCCAAAAAGATAATCCTATCAAGCCAAAATTCACACTTACTAAACTTGGCGTACAACTGTGAGTCTTTCAATCTCTGAAACACCAATCTCAAATTCTCCTTATGCTCTCTCAAACTCTTCGAATAAACTAAGATGTCATCTAAGAAGACGATCATGAACCGATCGATGTACTCGCTAAAGACGCGATTCATCAAATCCATGAAAATAGCTGGGGCATTCGTCAACCCAAACGGCATCACAAAAAACTGATAATGCCCATATCTCGTCCGGAAAGCTGTCTTCGCTAAATCGGCGTCTCTAATCCGCAACTGGTGATAGCCAAAGCACAAATCAATCTTCGAGTACACCACTGATCCTTGTAGCTGATCGAACAAGTCATAAATCCTCGGCAAAGGATACTTGTTCTTCACCGTCGCTTTGTTCAACTGTCTAAAATCAACACACATCCTCATATACCCATCTTTCTTATTCACGAATAGAATCGGAGCTCCCCAAGGCGACATACTCGGTCTGATGAAGCCTTTCTCCAAAAGGTCTCTCAACTGTTCCTTGAGTTCCTTCAACTCTGCTGGCGCCAACCGATACGGAGCTCTAGAAATTGGGGTTGTACCGGGCACCAACTCGATACTGAAGTCGATCTCACGTCTCGGAGGGAATCCAACACATCCTCATATACCCATCTTTCTTATTCACGAATAGAATCGGAGCTCCCCAAGGCGACATACTCGGTCTGATGAAGCCTTTCTCCAAAAGGTCTCTCAACTGTTCCTTGAGTTCCTTCAACTCTGCTGGCGCCAACGCTGGGTCGGAACAGGAAACTGCGGTCTCGGCAAAGAACTGCCAGCCGAACCCTGCTGCGAAGGAATCGAAGACTGTCCCCTCAACAAAGGACACACTCTAACAAAATTTCCAGGCTGTCCATAGTTACGGCAAGACCCCTGAACTCCTCGACACTGCGAAGTCGGATGCTTCCCTCCGCACTGTCCACAAGACATACCACCAGAACCCCTGCTACCAGAACTCACGGAACCAGAGGAACTCGAATTCGCCTTCTTCTTGAACTGCTTCCCTCGAGTTCTAAACTGTTCGCGATTCGATTGCTGCGACCCTTGAGGATATTGGAACGATTGCGACATACTCTGCACCGGATGAAAAGCACGTCCAGACATCGGCTGAACCGGAGCATCCGCCTCCAACAAACTCTCCTCAATGTCAACCGCTCGATTCGCAGCATCAACGTAAGTCGCCGGGGATCCAGACAACACCATCCGGAACAAATCAGGTCTCAGTCCCTTCATGAACTTGTTCCTCTTCGTCCTCTCCTGATTAGCCACGTGGGGAACATACATCAGAAGTGTAGAAAACTACCGGGCATACTCGGCCACTCTCATCGACCCTTGCTTCAGATTGTCAAACTCGCGCTCTTGGCTGCTGTAGTAGGACTCCGGGGGATACTCCTGTCGGAACGCTGCACAGAAGCTCTCCCAGGTGATCACAGCCCCACTCTCACGAAGGATACGGGAAGTACCTCTCCACCAGTGCTGCGCGTTATCCCTCAATTGCAACACCGCCAGCTTTAATCTCTTCTCAGGAGTGTACTCCAAGGTATCAAACAGCTCCTCCATCTGCACTAGCCAACTCTCGGCCAACGCACCACCCTCAGCAACAGCAAAAGTCGGAGGGTTCTTCCGCTGGAACCTAGCTAAGACTAGCTCCATCTCGCCTATCTGCCTCGTCACATCCTCTACCTGCTGAGGACCCTCATCACTATCTCAAGACCTAGACCCCTCGGCGGAACGTCTAGTAGCCCTACCTCTCAAGGTAAGGCTAACAGCAGATATCAAAGAGACAGATAATAATCACATAAGCCACAGAGTCAATCAAAAATCAAATCAAAACTCTGTGCCTAGACTCGAGTGTGATCAAAGGAAATCGATCTTATCCCAGTTTAAGCTCTGATACCAAAAAATCTCAGGTCCCGTACTAATCACTCAATATTACAGCACCATTAAGCACATAATCACGGAAGCGTAAAACAGGGCTTAAAAATTTTTCGAAATAAAATGGGCCTGAACTCAAAACATCATTCAAAATATTCATACTCAAAATACGAGTTAACTCAAACTCAAACAAAACAGGTAACATCAAATCTCAATTCAAATACAGATCCCCAAAATACATAAAGACACAGGGTATCCCCTGGTTCAATACATAATAAAAGTAAACTGGGACTCAAGGGAACGGGGATCGACCAACTGGCACTCCAATCGGTCCAGCTTGGTTATCTGAAGATCCTGCAAATGGGCAACACAGACCCAAAACACAAAAGTAGGAAAACAAATACGAGGTCAAGCCTCAGTACGAAGAGCCATCAAACAGCTAAACATGAAACATGCTATAACTCAAGGTCCGTGATCATCGGGGCCCGTCAGCCCATCACAGCTCGGTGGTATTCAGCACCACTCCGATGATAGCGTTGGACAATTCGGGCACGAATACTCAGTCTGCCGGTCACAACGTGGCTCTCAATCAGGTCATCAATCAATCTGTAAATCAGGCTCAAGATGTATGTGTGAATGCCAGTCAATAATCAATTCTCAATGCATACAACATCAATACGTGAAAACAGAATATATAACTCAAGCAATTCATCAAACTGTTTCACGTAAAATCACAGAATCAATCCAACAGATTTCATAACATGAAATACAGCCATGTCCACGCTCAAAGCTGTTAGAGCTGCTCAATTCGTTCCTTCAACAGCTTAAATCTACCTCACAGATTTAGAACAGAGCACGGAAATTCCCAAATGGCGCAATTCAGATCTCTCCAGGCTTCCTCAACCACTGCAGAAATCTTCCTGGAAGCTGAAATCCAGAAGCTTAAACTATAAGAAAAACTACAGACTTCACGGCACGAAGGCACAGCAACTTCGCACTTCTTCTCTGACGTCAATACAGGGCTTCAAATGGGTAGCAATCGAAAAAGCTAAGCAAGGTGAAACCAGCGCCACCAAAATCATCCAAAACGAAGAGGCGTAAATCGTCGAAGATCTCAGGGAAAAGGTTTTGAATGAACAGTAGCTAAAACGAGGGTTTGGAGATGGAGATAAAAAAAAATATCGGGCTCTAAATAAATCTAAGTGTCGCTCAACACTTATCTATATATCTCCACTACAACAGCTGAAGTTCACAAAATCAGACGCTACCATATGAGTCTTACGGCTGATACTAGCGCTTCCTCACAACGGAATCAGCAGCAACAATCAGACGTTGCATTTCTCTTCCCAATATTAAAACGACGCCGCAACACTAATCCAAACGACATCGCAGTGTACCAACAGTTGATACCAGATCCCTTTCGAAACAACCAACAGCCGGTTACGCTAAATAGCTCAAACGACGACGTATCAGGGTTCCTGCTAACGAAAGCCAAATGACGTCGCGTTGCTCCCACGGCTGAATCAGGTCCTTCACAAATGCAACAGCTGATTAGCTCTACAACATCAGCAGTCAACTCTGTTGGGTTGACCAACACGTGTCGCCTTCTCGTTAATCCTCGCGCCCGCGCATCAGCTGCCAACAGATTTCTCTTCAAGCACGACTACTGAATAGCGAAACGACGACGCATAACTAAATCAGCGATCACTCTCTACAATACCGTTGACTTACGTTGACGTCTAAAATGTGCTACACCTGATTCCTTGCATTAGCGCGAAGTCTGATTTTCACGAAACGACAGTGTATCACTCCCGTGCCATCAACAACTGATCAGACCTCACCTACTAACACTACAGTAGAACACTGACGACTGAATTCTACTGGAATCAGATTTCTATCGCCAAAGCGTCAATTCAACTCCAAATTACAAACAGATTTCACCCAATACAAACCTGTAACTCAAAGAAAAGTATCTCGAAGAGAAATCTGAAAAACACGATTCAGACTTCACCAAAAATCCTAAAGTCTGAAATCTGAAAATTCATAATTCACGTGACTAATCCCAAATCAAATTCGATTAATCACTAATCTAAAATCTGATTCCTCACAGTATAATGTCCTCTGTATACTGTGTACTATTTACCCAAAATAGCACTGATGTTGTCTCCTTAATTCCACGCAATTGTACGATTCAATCTTCACCATTGATTCTTTCAAATTTAAACATTGATAGCGCTTGAATCGATTCGTCGTTTGCGCCTGAAAGTTTTCCCTTTAATACTGTTATATCTTTCTTAAAGAAGACAACTATTTCATTGCTAAATAGCTGTCACAGCTGAATATACCAACAGCTGAATGTTGTAACAGCTGAAATACTTCAACAACTTAAATACTAGCTCCGTTGCTCATGTAATCCATAGTCTGAATAGTTCCTTAAATGGTCACAACTGAGTCAAAAGCAACTGTAGCCAACGTCTGAAAATACTCACTACTGAAGTAGATACCCTACTGCTGAATACACTCGCTACTGAAGTTAGATACCCAACTGCTGAATACACTCGCTACTCAAGTAGATACCCTACTGCTGAATACACTCGCTACTGAAGTTAGATACCCAACTGCTGAATACACTCGCTACTGAAGTAGATACCCAACTGCTGAATACACTCGCTACTGAAGTAGATACCCAACTGTTGAATACACTCGCTACTGAAGTAGATACCCAACTGCTGAATATAAACCAGAGACTAAATGTGTAGCCCTTTGAATCAACATCTGAATAACGGTTCGATAGCTGAGTACTTGCATATGAATATGCGAAGCTGTTAATTGCAACGACTGATTGTCCAGAAGTAACTTTGAAATCAACACTTGTCTTTTTTGTTATCACCAAAACTAATAAATTTTATCTTAACATAGAATCATGCTAGCCATAGCCGCATGGTACGACTATGAAATATAGAAAATTGATGTGAAAACTGCATTCCTAATTGGAAACATTAAGAAAGATCTATATGACGTAGCCTGAGGGTTTCACATCTATAGGAAGGGAGCATAAAGTATGAAAACTTCAGATATCGATCTACGGTCTCAAGAAAGCATGAAGTTGGAACCTGAGATTTAATGAAATAATTAAAGAATTTGATTTCATCAAGAATCCCGAGGAGCCATGTGTGTATAAGAAGGTAGTTAAGAATGCTGACATTCCTTGTACTTTATGTTGATGACATTCTACTCATTGGGAATGATGTAGGAATGCTGCAGTCAACTAAAGTATGGTTGTCTATTAGATTCTCGATGAAGGACATGGGTGAAGCATCCTATATTCTGGGAATACAGATCTATAGAGATAGATCGAAAAGGATTCTCGGACTCACCCAAGCGACCTACATCAATACCATACTTAAGCGGTTCTCTATGGAAGAGTCCAAGAGAGGTCACCTACCTATGTGCCACGGGGTCACTCTATCTAAGTCTATATGTCCGAAGACTGATGAGGAGATAGAGAGTATGACACGTGTGCCATATGCCTCAGCAATAGGTAGTATTATGTATGGTATGATCTCGACTAGACCGGATGTCGCATATGCTCTGAGTGTCATGAGCCGCTATCAAGCCAACCCCAGCCAAATGCATTGGAAGGCTGTGAAAGATATTCTTAAGTACTTAGGAAGGACTAATAATATGTTCATGGTCTATGGGGATGGTGAACTAAAATTGGAAGGCTACACTGATTATATCTCAAATGCGATGTGGACGATTCAAAGTCAACCTCTGGATTTATATTCATGCTCAATGTGGTGCTGTCTCTTGGAAGAGTTCCAAGCAAGACACCATCACGGATTCAACCACTGAGGCTGAGTACATTACAGCATCAGCTGCTGCTAAATAGGCGGTTTGGATGAGTAATTTTGTCCAAGAGTTGGGCGTAATTCCTGAAGGAGTTGGTCCAGTCCCGATGTACTGTGATAACACGGGTGCCGTTGCGCAAGCAAAGGAACCTAGGTCTCACCAAAGATCCAAACATATACTGAGGAAATACCACATAATCCGGGATATTGTGGCTAGAGGTGACATAGCAGTTGAGAGAATCGCCTCTGCAGACAACATTGCTGATCCACTTACGAAGCCCTTGCCAGGACCGTTGTTTGAAAAACATCACGAAACAATGGGACTACGTCTGATGAGTAGTTGGCTTTAGGGCAAGTGGGAGATTGTTAGAGTAGATGCCCAACTAGCCAACTTGTGGCATGTGGGTTTTATAGACTCTTGTACAAACAATCTTTATATATGATATTCGCATTTTCTTATATGGCATTCTTTACTTTCATTATGTGTGTAATGATTTACAATTACGTTGAGTAAAGACCTAGAATGCACTTAAGCGTATGTTAGATGTGATAGTGGGTATGACGGCTATCATGAAACACATCTAATAGTCGCTGTGTATTCTAAACATGTTCCTAGTCGATTGGGCCGTCAAAATGAGGATAAGGC
>KV010263.1:28083-40098 GCA_001598015.1 Dorcoceras hygrometricum | reverse complement strand
TTTTAAATGTTCAAGAACAACGAGCTATTGCAGCTCAAGTTTGTATCAGCAGCGCGAAAATCTTTTAAGTCTTTTACAAAAGCGCGGCTGCTGATCTTTTGATCCTTTTTTTCGGACCAACAAGTGGTATCAGAGCAGGTTGTTCTTGAATGAGCACTGATTTTAAAACACATGTGCTATGATTTTATTGTTTTAAATGTTTTGAGAAACTTATTTTATGAAGGCCTGATCTGTTTTTATGTAGAACCGGTTTTTCGCTTGATGAACTGTCGGGATGCGCGAGTCTCGGGCAGATGCCAAGCTTCTATTTTCGTTGTGCTGTAAGATCACTTGGAGCGAGGCTCAGTGACAAGTACATGGGGCGAGATAGAAGAAGGAAAAATCTGAGCTGTTCTCTGTACCGGTTCTTCATAATTTTGAGTAACTCAGTAGCACGTGTTATTTGAAATATGTGTATGCTCTGATAAGTTTTCAAATGTTCTGTTTTTGCGGATTCCAGCTGATGCAAAATTTTGATTTTAAAATGATTTGAGCTCATGTTATAAAAGACAGGGAGAGTGGCGTCACTGTCTTTGTTAATTTGAGCAAATGCATCAGCTCCTGTTTTGAAAATCATATATTGTTGCATACGGTGCTTCCCAAAGCTGACTTTGTTTTTCAAGTTGAAAACTCCTGCTGTTACATTGTTTTTATTGTAACAGTGTAGGGAGAGCTTTTTGTTTTAATTATCGGGAAGACCAGCAGTTCACTCTCTTTTTGATTCCCACAAAAAGGGAGAGAATGTTAGAACATGCATTGTTTATTTAAGGTTTTGTGTAAATCAAAAAGGGAGAGTTTGTTGGATATGCTTTGACAGATCCTGATTAAGTTTTGAATTACACAAAACCTGTTATTGTGTTTCTAACAATTCTACTTGAGTGTACAGATTCCAGGAACGAAGAAGATGATGAACAGTAACAGAATCTGTCCAGCAGTTGGTTCGCAATATAAACATTCAGCAGTTGGTTTGGTGTTCATAGAATCGGCAGCTGGATTAAGTTTGGAGACGTCCAAAGTTGAATCAGTTGTTAGTAATCAGGCGGAGGCCAAGTTGAAACAGCTGGAGCATAATAAACCAGCTGGAACGATGACAAACAGCTGAAAGCGCTAAAGAGCGAAGTGAACCAGCTGGTACATGTATTTGAGAAAGTCTGCTGAAGAAATGTATCGAAGAAGAAGATGCGCAAAGTACTGTTGACGAATCTGTTAACAGTCGCAATTATAAGTACTGTTGATGAATCTATTAACAGTCGCTATTCAAGAAGAAGAAGAATCGCAAGCTGGAGCTGAAGCGATGAAGAAATCAGCTGGAGCGCTAAGTGTAGATGACATCAGCAGTGACGTCATCATTCAGCAGGAAGCTACAGTGATCAGCAGATGAAGAATCAGCAGATGAGAAGAGATGCGCGAGAAATGGAATCAGCTGTGATGACATCAGCCTTGATGTCATCACAATCAGCAGTTGGCTATTAGCAGATGAAGCGAAGCGCTTATAAGTACTGTTGATGAATCTATTAACAGTCGCTATTCAAGAAGAAGAAGAATCGCAAGCTGGAGCTGAAGCGATGAAGAAATCAGCTGGAGCGCTAAGTGTAGATGACATCAGCAGTGACGTCATCATTCAGCAGGAAGCTACAGTGATCAGCAGATGAAGAATCAGCAGATGAGAAGAGATGCGCGAGAAATGGAATCAGCTGTGATGACATCAGCCTTGATGTCATCACAATCAGCAGTTGGCTATTAGCAGATGAAGCGAAGCGCAAGAGATGAAGCGACGTCGTGCTGAAGAATCAGCAGATGGATTAGCGTTGATGATGTCATCGGTTACGTCATCATATTCAGCAGATGGTTTGAGAGACCAGTCGCAAGAATCAGCAGGTAGCTTGTATCCAGACGCAAGAGGAAGCGACGTCGTAGAGGAGGCAATCCAGACGCAAGCTACTGTTCACCAGCAGATGCTATTTGGAGATAGCGACTGCAAAACGATGTCGTTTACATAAGTTGATACGACAGCGTTTTGCTCTTGCGCTAAAGATTCAGCAGGAAGACTTTGCGTTGAGAACCAGTCGCAAGATACCAGCTGGAAGCATATGTTTAATACCAGCTGGACAACCAGACGCAAGCAACAGCAGCATCCAGTCGAGAGCTTATTTGAATCAGCTGTTGCTATATATCCAGTCGTGAGCTACAGTATCCAGTCGCAGGAAATCCAGACGCAAGAATCGTTGAAGTAGCAAAGCGCAGCAGTTGAAACAATGAATCAGCAGCGAAGCAGTTGACGATTTACAAGAGCTGGATGTCAACTGCTGAGCTCAATTCAAATGGCGAAAACGACAAGAAGCCTGCAAAAGAAAAGGACGCAAGTACTGTTCCCCTGTCGGTACTTTACAAGACACATTTCAAACGGGAAGAAGTTATGTCCAACGGGATTAATTTCTACAGAGGCTATATATTCGAGAAGCGCCATTGAAGGATAGTTGGTGTGTCATACGACGTTGGTGCAACTACATTACGGTGGCAGAATTACATTGATTATACAGTGCACCAACAAGAGGGAAAATGAAGAGATAGACGAAGCAATCGACCGCCATTAGAGAGGAGTTTTCACGAGAGTCGGTTGCTGAGTCTAGATTAGCTTGTTAGAACATGTCCTTCGTGTGTGAGAAAAACAGAGAGTTTGCGATTTCATTGTATCAATCTCACACACCGAGATTCATTCACATCTATCTGTGAATGAATCTCGAAATCTTGTATCAGTTCCCGTCCAAGCACGAATAACGTAAAACTCATGTGTATGTAGTCAGTCACACAGTTGAGGCTGTTGTGCATTTGTGGAGTCTAGGAGTTCTCACAGCTGCTGGTTGTGGGATTGGGTCTGTACACGCAGTTGTAAGATCAAATCTTCTAGTAGTGGATCCTTCCGAGGTGGAAGAAGGCGAGATGTAGGACATTTGAGGTCCGAACTTCCAGAAACAAACCTGCTGAGTATCGTGTTCTTCATTCAGTATTTACTTAGCACGCATACACGTTTATAGTTCAGCACTGGCTTATATTTTAGCATACGCATAAACAGAATTCAGCACTTAGCATTATTGCATACACAGCAGCACACTAGCACTTGCAAGTCTCGAACAGATTTATGTTGTACATAAATCTGTTTGAGTTGTTTTAAAATATAGGATTCAGTTCTGGTATTTTCCGCATGATTTTTAAATCATACCAGATCTGTCTCCGGTGCTCTTCTGGTGAGTTTTTAAATGTTCAAGAACAACGAGCTATTGCAGCTCCAGAGTGTCAGCAGCGCAAAATCTTTGAAAGCCTTTTAACCAAAGCGCGGCTGCTGATCTTTTGATCCTTTTTTTCGGACCAACATGTTGCATATTTCATTCGTATTGCATTGTTGTATTTATTATGTTCTCAGTATTGAGGCCAGACCTCTTTTCTTTCTCCTTTGGGGCTGCTTTGGTCGTGTGTTGATCATACATGTGTTTCAGGTAGATCAGCTGAGCCAGGTGGTGCTTCAGCTAGAGGAGCCACATAGGTGTAGATCGTGTGTCCCAGTTATTGTATAACAGAAATATGTACTCCGAGGTCAATACCAGGGGATGCCCTGTGTAGTTGTGATATTTTTTGAACTGTATTCTTATGATGTTTGCTGGATGAATTTGTATTAAAATCTATATTTTGAGTATTCGAATATTTTGAAATGTATTTTTAGTTCAGGTCGAAAATAAAATTTTAGCCCGCTTTTAAGCTTCCGCATTAAGTGTTAATTTTGTACTTAATATCGAGATTAGAGCACCGCGCCTGACATTACCTCTCCAAGAGCTTCCCTACTGGTTGAGTCTTCAGGATTAGTATGGGCAGTCTAGTATCAACTCGACCTTGCTAGGACTGCAGCCAAATCTCTCTCAGCCTAGCTTCCATCATACGAGTGCTCTCTTTTGAAAGTTGTCCAATGTTCAGCCATGAAGAAACTCATCCGGCTCTCCCTCATCTTGGTCCCAAACAGTTCCATTATGGTTAATAGCACAGATACCTTTCTGTCTCAGTCCATGTCAGTAGATAATCTTTGACTTTTTCCTTGTCTTCAATGGGCTTCATCGACGTAATCTTATTCAGCTTCACCACAGTTCTGAAAATTCCTCCAAGTATCATACATATTTATGCGTGGATGGACAAACTTCGTCACTACATCCACCACAAGTCACAATTCTTCCTGGACTTAGTTCAGCTTATTCGCTTCTAACATGTCCTTCCTCTTATCCATCGGGTCAATTTTGGGGAGAGTGTGAGTTGCTGAGTTAATCTCTTTGATGATGTACTCATTTGTGATGTATGATCGCCAACAACCTCAAGACTCTTCTCCCTTTGAGATGATTCTTCAATAATAGGCGGAGGAAGATCTTCATCAACAGTAGCAGGGACAGATGAAATAGGTTTCACCAGCTTATAGCTTTTCGACCTTGCATACTTGGCTGGTGAAAACACCTTCTGCAGTGCTTGGCTGTCCTCAGGTGTTGGGGACTCTGAATTATATGGTAAGAGCATGAATTTCTGTTTTTTCATTCTGCACAATGAATTTTAGAGAATAAAGTTTGGACAAATAAAGGTTGTGAGACCACAATCTTCCTCTTGTCAGCGGCGCCTTCAGCCACCCTTCTTCTTTTTCTTCTTTTCTGCCTCTCCTTAAGCATTAGCTCTCTTTTTCTTTTATATTGCCTTTTCTCCTCTCTTCAGCCTTGGCTTCTTCAACACCTTCATTTTCGCTTCAGCTGATAGCCTTTCTGCCTCCCCATCTATCTATTTTCCTCCATAAATTCATAGATAGAGGGAGCATTCTTAGCACGGTAAGTGTGAACAGACTTGGTGTTCAACATTTCAGAGGGTGAAAGGCTGTCGAATTCCTAGTGACGACACCCTAGAACTTCTCCAACACTCTGATAATTTTCACAACATAGCCTTAAGACTAGTTGGCTGGCATTTCCACCATTGTTGTGAAGATTCCAAATAGAACATTGGGCCAGTTCACTAGCATCCCTGTGCTGATGGCTACCATCATATTGAATCGCTCAGCCGTTCACTGCATATAATGAACCAGCCTTCGCCGTTAGTGACTTGGCCACAATTTCATTTAAGAACCTATACTCCACCTTCATTTTCTTCTTCTTGCTGGTTGAAGGAACCCCAGACAAAGAAACTCAACTTTCATCCACTCCACTGCATCAGTAGATAAGCCTGAGAAGCCTGCTACTCCCTCAGTTGGCAATTGAAACTCTTCTATGAACATCAACTGACTGATGAAACTTGTTAACACTCACAGTGTTGACCACTATGTCGTCCACCACAGAAGCTCAAGCAAAGAACTGATAAGCCTCTTCATAGATAGACCGACGCTCCTAGAAAAACTCTGAGTCCAGACGACTCCGAAATCTTGAACATCTTAACCATTCCTTCATCATCAAAGGATAAAACTGCATCAAAGTTTATCAGAAGAGAATTTGTTTTAGTGAAAGAGGCCATTTTTTATAGTGAATGAAATGGGTAAATGTAATAAATTTTGTGGAAGGAAAGCACAAAAAATTTTGGATATAAAGGCGATTGATTACTAATAAAATCGGAGTGAAAGGGTAAGAAGATGAAAAAGGGGATTTTACATAGTTATATGTATGAGTGGCACCATACGTTACACTTGAAAGTACCCGTGTCAAGCGGTTTTTGAAATACTAACTTCTAAGCTTATCTGTTAGAACTTTTGTTCCCCCTGAACGAGTGCTTACAAAACTAAGACATATGAAGGACAACTAAATTATTTCTAAAGTAATAAAAGTTAGCGTCTGGTAGAGGCTTACCGAATATATCAGCAATTTATTGATCTGTTGAAATATTCTCCAGCCGAATGTCTTTTTTAAACACATGGTATTTTACGAAATTGTCTGGTGTCAATATTTTTGGTCCTTTAATGCAGCACAAGGTTCTGAGGGATCGTAATCACACTGGTATTGTCACAAAATATTGCTACTTCAGCAGCATCAATTCCATAGCCTCTCGGTTGTTGCTGGATCTAGAGAATTTGAGCATAGCAGCTTCCATCTGCTAAGTACCCAGTCTATGCTGTTGAAGTTTCTATGGTCGTTTGCTTCTTGCTAAGCCAGGAGATCAACCTATCTCTCAAAACTAACAAGTATCACTTGTGCTTTGGTGATCATTCTTGCAACCCGTGTAGTCTTCATCAGAGTATCCAATCAAATAGAAACTTGAGGCTTTGGGATACCAAAAAACCATGTTTTTCGTTTATATATTTTAAAATGCGTTTTACTGCTATAAAATGAGATATTTTTGTATCTACCTAAAATCTTATGCACATACAGACTACACACATAATTCCGACCTACTAGCTGTTAGATATGGCAATGATCCAATTATCCCATGATACTATAATACTTCAATGACAGTAGCAGCTCCGTATTTTTCCAACTTGATGAATGCACTCATGGAGTGGTAGCAGCTGAGCAGTTTTACATCCCGAACCTCTTGAGAAGCTCTTCGAAGTACTTTGCTTGATTGATGAAAATTACACTAAGCTAGTTGACTTATAATCCAAAGAAAAATGTCAGCTCACTCATCATAGTCATCTCGAACTTATCCTACATATGTTTTAAAGAATTTTTCACACAACTTAGGATTAGTTGAACCAAAAATTAAATCAACGTAAATTTGTACTAATAAAACATGATCGTTTTTGACAAATTTGAATAGAGTTTTATCCACTGTCCCAATGATAAAATCACGATCAATAAGAAAATTTGGAGATGTGTCATAAAAATTCTCTGTTTCAGACCATACAGAAGTTTTGTCCAGTTTATAAACATAATCTAGATTGGTGTGACTCACTAAGAGGAGGTTGTGCAACATACACTTCCTTTGATTGAATGCCATTCAAGAATGTGATTTTCACATCAATTTGGAAGACATGAAAATCTTTAAATACAACATATGCAAGAAAAATCCTAATGGCATATAATCTAGCTACATGAACGAAAGTCTCATCGAATGTTTCTTCTTGTCTGAAACCTTAATTGACTATCCTAGCCTTATTTTCTTACAACTATGCCAATTTTATTTATTTGATTCTAATACCCATTTAGTACCTATTACTGTCTGATAAGTTGGCCTAGGATAAGTTTCCATACTTATTTTTCTCAAATTAACTAAGTTAATCCTACATAGCTTCTATCTAGCTTGGGTCGTCCAAGTCTTCCTCTATTTTCTTAGATTCTATAAGCATAATTAAAAAATATTCTTCCAATCATCTGGACTCGTGTCCTTAGCGGAGCAGCAGGGTTACCTATGACCAGTTCAGGTAAATGATTTCTACTCCACCGGAACTAGGTCCAAGGGGATCAGCATCAATTTGGGTTGTCTATTTTGAATCAGCTCGCTCTTGTTTCATTGGATCAGCTTGCACTACATCAGTTGGATCAGCTGGAAGATCCTCAACTGGATCAGCAAGATCTCTCTCTGCTGGATTAGCTTGGATCACATCAACTGGGGCGACATCAGCATCATCTCCAGGATCAAGAAACCTCATAACTTGTACTTCATCATCACATGAATCGACAAAGTTAGTAGTATACAATCGAATACTCAAATAATTTTTAGTTGCAATAAAATTAGAGTTAAATCTAGATTCATCAAAAACAACATGAAAGGATTCCTCGAATGTCAGTGTTCTGTTAGTAACCACGCGATAAGCTTGATTGATAGCTAAGTAACCCAAAAGAATACCATTATCAGCTCTGGAATCAAAATGTATTTTACCATTATTATGAATGTTCTAATAAACTGTGTAAAAAATTTTCTACTCTGATGTAAGATAAATTCGAGATGAGCATGATGAGTGAGCTGATATTTTTCCTCGGTTTTCGAGTTAAACAGCTTGAAGAAGGAATCTTCATCAATCAAGCTAACTATACCAATGAGCCTCTCAAGAAGTTTGGAATGGAAAAACTACTCAAATTTTGTGACTCTGATAAGTTCATCCAATAAGTAAGACAAATATAAAGATAGTACTGCAGTTGAGGTTATGTAGATTTCAAGATTGATTGGCGTAGCACAAGTGAAACTCTTGGGAGATAGGATTGTATCATGGTTTAGCAAGAAGGAGACATCCATAGAAACATCAACAGGTGAGGCTGAGTACTTAGCAGCTGGGATCTGTTGTGCTCAAATTCTTTGGATCCAGCAACAACCGAGGGACTATAGTGTTGATACGACTGACGCGCCAATTTTCTGCGACAACACAAGGCCATCACAATCAATCATACCCCCGTGTTGTATTCCAGAACCAAGCATATTGTCATAAAACATCATTTCACCAGAGAAAATGTGCTTAAGAAAGACATCCGGCTGGAATGTGTTTCAACAGATCAGCAATTTGCTGATAACTTTACAAAGCTCCTACCAGACGATAATTTTTTCTTACTTTAGAAACATTTAAGGTTTCTTGGATATGCCTTACCTCTGTACGCACTTATTCAGGGGGAACATGTAAAAGAACCAGAATTTTGATGGCCATCACTTTTTTATGTGCCGATTTTCCTTGAAAGGAAAATGAGCTTTGCTCCTGTAACGTCCCAAAATCCATAGGACCACATTTGTTAGCCTTCGTCTTTTGAAGGGCTGTTTTGCTATTTGCTTTTCCAGCAATTGCTTAAGCTGGTTTCTTTTACCTAAGCTGGTTCCTTCTATTCCAGCTTTGTAGCTCAGTCCAGATGGTTCTCGGAAAGATGCACCCAGAGCACGATCCCGAGCTAGCAGTGATTTTATATAAAATTGTGGTGGATGTGAGTTCAGCTTTCAATAAAATTATATTAGTAGATTTCAAAAATCTAAAATTGTAGTAGGGGGTTTTTTGATAAAAATTTATGGGTTGGTAAGGTGACCCATGCCTTTTCTTGTACTAATTACCTACTACCAATCATACATCATATAAATGATATTTTGAGAGTTTTAGATCTCACTTTCAAGTTAGCAAGCTTCAATTCTCTTTATAATTTGAAGCTCGTCAGCCTGTGTTTGTGGTGCATCCAATCAAGATCCTCTGTTCTTCGTGGTTCTCAGTTCAGGCAAGTAAAGCTTATTCTTTGCTGTATCTGGAAAACCTAGATTGTTTCTTTGTTCCTGTTGTTTCCTTGCCTAATGCATGTGTAGTTTTAGTTCAGTTCATTCTCATGTTTAAGTTGAGTTTTGATGCATAAAAGTTTGTGGGTTCACAGCAGAGCTGATTAAAGATTTGAGAAAAACTCATCAGTTTGTTTTCAGCAAGAAAGAAGTTGTATTTCAAAAACACTGAGCTATAAAAGTTCGAGTTTATGTATGAACCATGGAAAAGTTTCTTAGTTCCAGTGTGTTGTAGAGTTCTGGATATGGTTCTGAACAGATAGGTGGTGCTGGTTTGATCAAGATTTATGTTTCGGTTAGATAAGTCGAGCTGGTCTGTTTAGAGATTGTCTAAGCTGGTACAGCACCCTCCAGTTGAACCGGTTTTCTTCCAAGCTGGTACAGTACCCACCAGCTGAGCCGATTTCTCTAAGCTGGTATAGTATTCCTTGTTCTCTAAGCTGGTATAGTATTCTTTGTTCTCTAAGCTGGTACAGTTTTCCTTGTTCTCTAAGCTGGTACAGTATTCTTTGTTCTCTAAGCTGGTACAGTATTCCTTGTTCTCTGAGCTGGTACAGTACTTCTTTGTTCTCTGAGCTGGTACAGTACTTCTTTGTTCTCTAAGCTGGTCCAGCTTGCGTCCGTGCTGGATTATCCATTTTCTCGCGTTCCGCTCTTCACTTCGTTGAACAGATTTCGCGGAATGATTCCAATACCAGTAGTGTACAATACATTACCCTTTACTGATATCATTGTTAACTCTGTTTTTAGTTACCATCATCTCGCAGCCTAGTTGTACGCGCTGTGAGGTTTTAAAGTAAAATGGGTTTTAAAGAAGTGAACCCCGCCAGTTAAGTGATCGGCCTCCGATCTAGTGCGTTGTTTAGCAGTTATTTCTTCAGTTTAAAGGAAGTGATTTTCAGTCTTAAGGGATCTATGGCATAGTTATCAGACGGTCCACAGGAAGGGTGAGTGAGCTGGTTGACGGACCAGAGTGCCCCTTCACCAGGAAAGGGACCAGGATTATGGTTGACAAACTATAATCCCTTTCCACAGTTAAGTTGGGATATATTTCCTCATATTCCTGAATTCAGATGTTAGCTTGATCAAGATCCATGACCTACAGAGAGCTTCAAAGCCATAAGTCGCAGAGAAATAAGTGCGATCTAGGTTGATGTCCCGATCTAGTTTTATAAGAAAGATTTGAGCTTTAGCTGACTCCCTTTAAATATTTTATTCAGCTTATGTACAGTTATGCCTGCATTATGTGATCTTGTTATCCCCAGTTTTTACTTGTTGAGCCCCTATGATCATTAGTTTTCCTGGTGCAGGTGAGGCAGAACAGGGGAAGGCGGGAGGTGCGAGTTGACCAGCTTGGGGGCGTGTGTGTTTGTCGAAGGCCATAGTTTTCGTGTTGTTGTTTTTGATATTTTAATAACTGTATTAAGATCCATTAAAACAATAGATAATTCATATAGAATTCAAAAGTTGTAATATCCTATTTGTATCGAACGAAATTTTTGTATTCCAAGGTTGATGTTACTGTTGTTCGTATCTACTGTCTTTTATAATCTCTCATGGAAGGAAATTCAGTTTCCCATTTATTGCATTTAGCCCTTTGTTTTTCCACTTTATTCTTTTTACTCCAATCCGTTGAGTCCCTCGGGTTTGGGCGATAGCTCCTCTAGGCGCTAGGTGCTCCCAGGTTTCGGGAATATTCAAACAAATAAGCATAGAAGTCTACTCAATGTGTCCATGTCGATTTGATTCAGCTTAGACATATATATAATACGATATTATCACGTTGTTTGAATAACAGTTTCTTAACTAATATGATAACTTTTGAACGGTTGCAATTTTATCACCCTTTAAATACCTTTTAAATTGTACGGTTAAAAATTTTGAATTTCAAACTTCTTTCAATATCCGATCGACACGTGAACTGTGACGTCTTTTCACCATTCACACATATAAAACACTAACAATAAACCTTTTCACCTCTTTATGTTTTCTTCAAAAATTCTCTTTGCATTCACAGAGCACTCAACACACAAAGCTTTCAAGCTTTATTGTTCTGTTAATCCTTCTACACACTCTAACTTGTAATCTATCTATGGCATCTTTCACTAACAACGCCATGCATATCAAATTTGATTCCGTACTGTACATGTTAGATGGAGGCATGGTGAAGATGTTCAAATCACGGGAATTGTCGGGATTATGTGGATTTTTGGGGGCTTGCTTCTGAATCTACGAGGACGATTTGTCTCCGTTATTCACCATAGAATCTCTTATTAGTGGTGCAGTATTCAGTTCAGTGGCTGGCAAGGAGGTGGTGATTATCCTGCATAGGTTCGCTGAGGTGTTTGAGTTTCCTGCTGAAGGGGCAACTAGCTTTTTTGGACTATCTAATAAATCCGTGGAGCCAATGAAGATAGAATTTTCTTTCTATGGTGCTCCGTTCAAACCTTCAAATAAGAAGGAGATGAAAGTGGTGTACCGCCTGCTGAATGACATTTCAGTCAAGTCGCTCACTGCAAAGGCTGACTCATTCAACGTTGTGACTATTGAGCATTTCGAGATGATGGTTGCAATCATCAGCGGAAGAAAGTCAATTGGGCTAGTGTTCTATTTTGAACCCTTACTATAATGTAGACCCGGCCACGGGCCGGTTTCGGGTCCGACCCGTCGTGTCCGGGTCCAATAATACCGGAACCGGAACCGTGAGAACCGGTTCTGGGCCGGGTCAAAAACCGCCGGTTCCGGTCCGGTTACCGGTTTTTTAAAAAAATTTTTTTAAAAACGAATTTCGAA
>KV010263.1:6752-17025 GCA_001598015.1 Dorcoceras hygrometricum | reverse complement strand
AAATGATGGAACCCGATGTTTTACAGAAATGTTTAAAGAAAGATTGTTAAGGAACGAAAGATGTTTTAGATTATGGCATAGACAGTTAAGGTCACCAAGGAGAAGGGTGAGCAGTTGTCAAGATGTCAATTGCCCTTTCATATGAGCTATATGCTAAACTGATATCGGAAGTCATTTTGATCAAAGTGCAACACGGACCAAATAGAACTTATATGCCATGATCAACTGAAAATGAAATTGAAAGAAATGAGAAACTGGGCTATCTTCCCCTGTTTCTGCCATTGAAATGTTTATGAAATGATATTGTATATTGAAGTTCCTTAACATATGCATTGTAAAGATGTCTGCCTGCGTTTTTATGAAATTGTTATTACTCAGATTTTACTTGCTGAGCCTTTAGGCTCACTAGCTTTTAAAATGGTGCAGGTACGACAGCTGAAGGAGGAACAGCAGGTGGAACTTGAATCAGCAGATGGGTGGCGTTGTGTTTATCCAAGGCCTACGTTTTCCGTGTCATAGTTATATTGTTTTGATTAGGTTGTGCTGTATTAAATCAGTAGCAATGGTTGTATATTTATATCGAATAGCAGCTATTGTAAACCGCAATTTGCAAAGTTATATGAAATACCCTGTTTCCGCAAAAGTTTTTAGCAGTAGCGCGCGTATTTGAGTATCTGCTGATTTTTGAATTGGTCTTGAGTTTCGTTTTTCTTGGAGTTATAAGAGATGCAGCTTATAACAAATTATCTTTTAGCCCTTCTTTTATTCGAAAATTTTTGTTTACCCCATTTCTCGTGACCCCGTGCAGCTATTGTAAACCGCAATTGCAAAGTTATATGAAATACCCTGTTTCCGCAAAAGTTTTTAGCAGTAGCGCGCGTATTTGAGTATCTGCTGATTTTCGAATTGGTCTTGAGTTTCGTTTTTCTTGGAGTTATAAGAGATGCAGCTTATAACAAATTATCTTTTAGCCCTTCTTTTATTCGAAAATTTTTGTTTACCCCATTTCTCGTGACCCCGTTGGGTTTGGGTGTCACACGACGGGTCCACGGGTTGCCAAATCTGTAAATCGGAACCGGCCCGTCCTCCCACGATTCCTGGCCAGGTCTACTATTGTGGTGGCTATTCCTGCAAATCAATCACAGGTATGATTTTCAGCTCAGTAGGCTACTGGAATGGTTTCTGGTTGTTGACCTTGGGCAGTCAACAACCCTGAATCCTCTTAATGTTCAAGTTTGTTCATGCTTACAGAGTTAAGAATGTCACCACTATCTTTGAGTTCGTTGAAGGAAAGAGACATATTGGTGAAGCTGAGAAAAAATCAATCAAGGATAAGATTAAGGCTGCTAAGGATGCTAAAGCTGAAGAGATAAAGAAGAGGAGAGCCGAGAAACAGAGAAGAGAGGTTGCTACGAGTGATAAATTGAAGAATAAGAAGGTTTCAGTTCAAGGTGCTAAGATCTCAGGGTCCATCTGGTCGGGTCTGAGGACAGTTCATAGGTTGCTGAGAGACATTAGATACTGAAGCAGCGGAGAGGGCTCCTGGAAAGGGTCGCAAGAGAACAAAATGTCATTTTTAGGATTTTCTATGCCAGGTGATAGCCAATCGCTGAGTAAGGTTTTCTCACCATCGAAGCAGGCCAGAACCAAAAGGCTAAGAGATGGTGAAACCTATTTCAATTGTCCTTGCTGTGGTGGTTGAAGCTGCTACTCCACTTCCTATTGTTGAGGAAACTTCTCATAGGGAGAAGAGATCGTGAGGGGAGGCCTTTTCTAGAAGAGTATAATTATTAACGAGATCAACTGGGCCACTCACTTTCTCCGCAAAATCAATCTAGATGACAAAGGGAAAGGTGTTATGGAGGCGGTGAACTAGTCCAATCCATTCCAGGAATAATTTTTTGCTTGTGGTTCAAGTATCTCGAGAGGAGATGCACCATCGCAGTTGATGGTCGATCTATGGAAGTTCTGGACTAATTTGCGGCTAAACACTATAGCGTCAATGACGCCCATGAAGACTATCTTCTTATTCTGGAGAAGCATGGGGACTTAATCTAAAGGGAAGAGAGGTTGCTATGGGGAATAAGAAGATTTCAGTTAAAGGGAAGATAGGTTGATACCTGTTTCCTGGTTTAGATGAGTGCCCGGCTCAAGTTAGTTTGGAGGAGCACCAGGCTCCAGTGAAGACAATTGAGAATCTAACTCAGGGCTGTACAGAGGAGCATCAAGCTTTAGAAGTAGTTGGGAAGCATCAGGCTCAAGCTTGTACCCAGTCAGTCCAAGGGAGGCATAAGTTGCCTCCAGATCAGGAGAAGACTCGACATAAATAAGTTTTGAGGAGAAGGCCTGTAACTTTACTTTTTAGGAACTATTAAAATCTATTGAGTAGGAGCAAGCGGCTCCCATGTGTACAGATACAATAGAGGAGTCAGAACAGAATAAAGAGGAACAACAGACTCCTGAAAGTAAAGATATTCTTTTTTTAAGTGATAATGTACATAAGCCTCAAGCTATCAGTCAAGGGAACCAACCAGCTGGAACTTAGCAAGGGCCAACATCAAAGACAACACAACAAGAGGTATTTTACATAACCGGTCCAATCAATTTTATGGACTTCACTGAGGTAGCTGCTGTTGAACATGGGGAAGATCAGGACTCATCCAAGTCTAAATCTGAGGATACACGGCCTTTATCTATGATTCCTGTTGTACCAAGTACCCCGGCAACGCCCTTTAATCAAGCCATTATGAAAGTTTGGGCACTGAAACAAGTCACAGGGTACATGAAACAAACTCTAAGTAGTCTCCAAGTAAGTCAGTTGTCTCTGCAAGCTGATTTATAAGTTTTCACTCTGATCTGACATGATTTTAGAGATTCGTGAATCAAAGACAGAACTTTCCGATGATGCACTGTCAGTTCACAAATAGCTGAGTTAGTGGGGTATTTAAAGGATGGATGTGATGCCAAAAATGGGGGAAGTAGAAAGATACGGAGGAAGAGATAAAGAATTTAACAAGGTATCCATAATTAGCCGACATACTCTCTTTAAGAATACTCAAGGAGTGATAGAAACATCTTCTTGAGGATACATCAGGAGTGATAGAAATGCAGATCTCGTTTGGAAACTTATTCAGATCAGAAGTTTTCGGATTAGAAGAGTTCAATCAGTCAGCAAGAGCAATTCTATTTACGCGTATCAGTTTAGACTTAGGATTGTACTTGAGTTTTCAATACTGTACACTGTAATAGATTTAAAGTTATAAAAGTTAAATTCTTTAGAAAGTCTGTTTGTCCAAGGTTATGTCATCACCAGAAAGGGGATTTGTTATAAATAAAATATTTTAAGTTTTGGTGATAACAAATGACTCATTTTGGAGCTTATTAGATCATATCAGAACAAGTTTAACACCATATTTTAGGCAGATCAGATCAGAGCTAAACGAGTAAGAACAACCAAGTTTAAGAACATAGTGTATCAAAATAGAACAAAACTATTCGAGTCAACAATTTACAAGAGCAATTCAATCAGATTAAGAAGAGCATCATAGAATATCATATCAGATTAGAGCATTAGTGCAGAATAAGAACAAAACAGTACAGTTAGTTGAGCATATCAGATTGGAGCATGTATTTTAGTCAGATAGAGCTGAAACCTATGCATTGACTTGGAAAGATCGTTTATAGTCATTGAACGACTTAGACAAACAATCAGAATGAATCAGAGTCGATAATGTACAAGCATTGCCGGCTTTAAGCAAAAATAAGGTGTACTTATTACGTTAGTAAAGAGAAAATGCAAACACTTAAATGCACATTAACTACTTGGAGGTAAACATATAACTTATCAACAGATTCTATTGATAATATTTATTGCCGTTTGAATCCGGAGACTATAAATAAGAGAAGAGTTTGAAGGTTGGCTATCTAACTCCTTCGATCTCTAGCTTTTTGGTTTATTCAAATTTTCAAAGCATACAGCTCTCCAGAAAGCTTTCAAACACTCTGTATTTAAATGACATTCTTTTGAGTGTTCATTTCAGTTATAGTTGAAATCAGATTAGGTTTGTTATTAATTGTAATATTTTTAGAATCTATAGAAAATATTTTTAAGATAATAGAGGTGTTTTGTTATCAGCAGAGAATACTAGGAGTTTAGCTCAGACGTGTCATGATTAATTGGTTTAGGATATATTACATATTCTAGTCGAAGTCTTATGGTAGAACTTATTCCAGTTGGAAGAATGGGAGACGTAGAATCATTACTTCGAGCTTCCAAAATAAATCTCTATCCCTTAACTGATTTAAGTTTACGCATTGCTTATTTTGTTTTAGTTATCAATATAGTTTTTTCCGCATAAATCTCTTTATTACTCAATATAACAGCTCAAAATGAGATCTTCGATCAGTTGATAACTCAGCTAATTTGTCAAATCATTTTCAAAGCATAAAATTTAAAAAAAGTTTATTCAACCACTTTCTAAACTCGTGTTGATCTTTTCGATCCTATCGAGAAGGAATGGAATCAACTATGTAATGGAATATAAGTGTGATAATGAATGATATAAATATTTCTTTCCGATGCTTGGGAAAGAATTTAGAGGAGGATAAATAGCTGATAGGATTGGGATACAAATATTTCTTTCCTATTTTTTATTATTTTTATTTATTGTTATTATTAAAAATAGATAAGATTGAGAGGGTGCGTAGTGGAGGTGAATAAACTTTTTCGAAAATTTTGCTTTTAAACTGTCTTTGTAGACCAACCGAGTTATCATCTGAATCTCAGTCTCAATTTAATCCGATTTCTCAAGCCACGAAAGTGTTTGACGTGGAAAACTTGATCAATTAATAAACAGATAAATGCATTAATATAAATAGATTAAGACATAATATTTATTTTTGGAAGTTTGAAACCAATGCTTGGATATGATTTTACTATGAGAATATAAACATATTTATTTATAGCAAATGATCTACATATAACATCAATGTTACACATGAAATGTTTTATTACAAGCTTACAAAAGATCACTCGGTTTTCCAATATCCAACGTTTTGGTTGCTTGTTCTATGTATAATTAACCAAGAAACTAGGGTTGCAGTTGGTTGGATGGAAGGATTTGGAGCTCTAGATTTCAACTCCCTAATTTTAAATCACTGGATTGTATGGATAAATTTATGTTGGATGAATTTTAAAATTCACCACTCCCTTAGCTTATGTAAATACAATGATGTTTATGATGGATTTGAAATCCATCCAAGATAGATGCAATTTTTAGTTTACCCTTCATATCTCTCGGCAAATAATGTCATTTCCTCCAAATCATTTCATTCCATCCAAGCAGAGCCTAAGATTCATTTGTTTCCAAATTTCTATTTTCTGGAATATATCCTGTCATTGTACGTGGTGCTCGTATTGCTTCACTATTTGAATATAGCTTCTGAGATTCAGCCACCTGCAAAAATTAACTCACCTTTGAAGTAGCCATATATAACAGAGCTAGCTTGAAGAGGGAAAATAATTTTTTTTACTAAAGTACCAAGTTTGAAAGTTGAATTTACGACACTAAATTTTAATTTCTATCATTTTGTCCAATTGTTCATGTGGCATACATGACGTATCTTTAAAAATATTAACATAACATCGAAAATTGTTACTTGTCTGATGCCACGTCAATCAACTGGACTAAAATAGTTGAAATTGAAAAGTTATTGTACCATGGCAAGTTTTGAAAACTCGATGTACCACGATCTATCACGTTAATAGGGAAAATTATTTTAATACTTTTATGCCAAAACGGCAAATTCTTTCTGGGATTCTCTTAAGCTATTACTCACATGAGAATAAGACTCTCTTGGAGTCGGAGTGATTCTTGGATTTGTAGCCATGGAGACAGTGGGCATCGATTCTTCGGCTAATGCTCGTAATCTGTTGAGCTCGGGTAGCACCACGGTTCCGAGATCAGGTCTATCTTTGCGCCTCAATTCTGCGCACTTGAGTGCTATCTTTGCGAAGCCCAGTGCCTCCTCCACCGGCCAGTCGGGGACAGCCGGATCGAGCATGTCGGCGAATGTCCCCTTCTCGATGGCCCTCTCGACATGATGAGTCAAACCCATCGGCGGCTTGGCTGTTATGATCTGAAGAAGCATTACTCCGAGCGAGTAAATGTCGGATTTTGTGCCCAGCATGCCGGTTTGCTGGTACTCGGGGTCGATGTAACAGAACGTCCCGGCCGCCGATGTCATGTGGTACTGCGTGACCGTGTCGGCTACTGAAGGCGGGACCAGCCGAGCCAAGCCGACGTCACTGATCTTGCTGACGAAGTTGCGGTCGAGTAAGATGTTTGCTGGTTTCAGGTCTCTGTGCACGAGTGGCTCCGGCTTGGTCTGGTGGAGAAATAGGAGGCCGGTTCCAATTTCTGCAGCTATTCGGAACCGAACTTGCCATGGGAGGACCGGAGTGTTCCCACGTCGAAAGAGACGATCATCCAAGCTGCCATTTACCATGCACTCGTACACAAGACACCCATACTCGGGGCATGCCCCGAGAAGCAGCACCATGTTAGGATGCCGAATGCAACTCAGAACTTCGACCTGAAGCATGATGTGCAGAGGAAATAGATCCATAATTTAGAGTATGACATGATGCCGAGTCAAGAAAATGGTTTGTGCAGATAGTGCATGCAAGTTTGTGAAGTAAATAAGTCTATGATAAAATAGTCCGCAGCTTCGATTTTCCCTACCAACCTTTTTTTTGGGCTTTGTCTAATTGTGTTAAATAGAAGGTAACGACCTTGGGGATCCCATAAAAAACAAAAAAGGAAAATGGCCTATATTTTATATCACTAAAAAATTAACTATCACAAGTAGAAGACATTATCATACAAGTCCACAGGATCATAATATGTTTGTGTAGCTGTTCTTCCAGTCGAGTATAGGATTCAAATTTATACCTCTTGTTGAAACTGCGATCTTCCTTGTGCTGCGTCTTGCCGGAGGACCTTTATGGCGACCTGTGTATGATCCAAATAGCACTTGTAAACTGGCCCATATCCGCCTTCTCCGATTTTGCGAGACTGTGAGAAATAATCAGTAGCAGCTTCAATCTCCTCGATCGAGTATTTTCGATACCGGACATCATTCTGTGCCAACTTGTCCAATACTTTCTTCTTCTCCTCCGCTTCTCTGAGAGCTTTCATTTCAGCATTGATTCTTTTCTGTGCTTCGAATTCGGCTATTCTTTGAGCTGCCTCGGCTTTCTCGATAGCTGCCCGGCATTTCTGCTTCTCCCTCTCTGCAATGGCTAATGCTGCTTCCTCTGCTTGTCGTGCTTCTTCGAGCTTCTGTTCTTCTTCCACTTTCCACCGATGAAGCTCGAGTGCCTATCGTTAGAAAACCCACCCGAGTTTATATTAGACAAATGACTGATGCATTCAGTATATATTTGTATGACAAGTGAAAAATCTTGAAATAGTACCTTCTGTTTTGCAGTGAATGCTTCCTTGCAAGCTGTGCTGTACATGTCCATTGTCTGTTTCAACTCCTGTTTCAGCCTTCTCATCTCTGCTTCTACATCATCCTACATACACAAAAATTGCCAGACTTGTTTACCATTTTCAAGTCTCTATACTTATCTTCCGAACTCATGAATCGTTTTCAATTATTTTAAGCATACCAAGCTTTGAGATCCTGACCAAGGGTGGCCTCCACTTTCCAGTGAGCTAGTGGAGAAGACTCCAAAACTTCCCTCGGAGGATTTCGAGATTTGAGATCCAAAACTCATCGGGTGTTCTGTGTCTGAACCGCTTGACAAACGGGGGGGCAGATTCGTGTCTTGTTCTAATGCATACATCATTCGATCGTTGCTTGGCCTATTCGAGCTCACAAACGAAATGTCGGTATCAGGCAAAGAAAGATCACCATAGGATCTGTTCAGAGCTTTTCCTCTCGTAAATGGTGACCTGATCAAATAGATTTCATGAAAGATAAAAAATCTTTGCTCGATTACTTTCACTTTCATTTAAATTTAATAACTCTAGTTCCTTTGTATTTTTATCAGCCTGCTTACTTGATTGCATCTGTGTTATCCATTCCGCTTTGCTTAGCCGAATAAGGTGACCTATCAGCGAAAGTGCCTCCTGAAATGGTGCAGACCAGTTTTCTTCAAGTCCAATGAAACGGATATAGAAACAACACCAAAAATGCATCATTTACATATACATGATCAGCAAAGACATAATATACCTCTTGTCCCGTTAGCTTGCATGAACCGTGCATCAGTCAAACCAGGAGGGTTAGTCGAATTCTGCTGCGGGCGAGGAGCCTCTTTCGGTGAGGAATTTATCAAGGCCGACTTGACGGTTAGCATCTTCCCTTTAGCAATGACATAGACAGTGCAGAACTCTGGTGCCCCTTTGGTAACGTTTCCAGGAATATCAACTGTCTTGAATCTGAATTCGAAAGAAAAATGTAAGTGTCAATTCTTTGAGTTGGATGGCAACGAAAAGAAATCATAAGATTAGATGTATCATTTTGTTACCTGTTAAAACCAGTTCTGACACTGGCACCAAGCACCAAGTTCTCTATTAAGTTGTTCCTCACATAGTCACAAAGAGCTCTACTTATGTCTGTATCCTCTAACAAAACTTCACTCACTTTTATCTGTTACAAAATATTTTCATTGTCCCCAGTTAGTGTATATCCTTAGCATATTTTTAATGAAGAACATTGCAAGTTTTGAACAATCAAGATGAAACAAAAGATCCAAGGAAAAGGTAGCATTTCTTACGTCCTTGCGGTTGCAAAAGCAACGGAAGGGGAGGAAAAGTTCCTTGGTTTGGTTGTCGAATGGAACCTTGCTCCCTTTCAAAACGTCATCATTGTCGGAGAAATTGCTATGGTTTCCACCTGCAACATGAGGAAGACACGGTAAAATCAAATCCATGAAATGTCAATGTAAGTTGTGGGAACTAGAAACAAGTTAATGTTGGTATATGAATATCTATCCATAATATGTACTAACGAAAGTGTCCAGACCTTGATAAAACAAAAGAAATGAGATCAAATATTGATAAAGAAACATTGTAGAACCGAATGTTTGTCATATACTTTAAAGCATCGAATTGACTATTTCTGTGAAGCAAGAACAAACAAATTCTGGCATACAACCTTCCAAATATAATGCATATCAGAAGGAAATATTTATGTTCATCTGTTGCAAGTCAGGAAGGGGAATAACAGCTTCATTGACATGTTATGATAAAAAGGTAAGGCAGAACGATGAGGAAGCGGACCGGACGGAGATCTCTGTCTGACATGGAGGAGAATGACAGTTTTTCCTTTGCCAAGGAAATGATCAGCAGCCCATTTCAATGCAGACTGGCTACTTTTATCTTTATCAATGGCGACCGCAACCATTTCTTGCTTCTTTTCTCCATTCCCTCTTTGATTCGACATCTGTTTCCGTATACGAATCCTCGATCAGCAAGAGGCAAAATGGAGTCAAGAGACAAGTTCCTCTAAAAGGGACCAAAGAGGTCCCAAGTTTGTCCTGAGAAATGTATGTTCTCTTCGCAATGAATTTAATTTCATGGAGAACCATTTCTTTTATTGATTTGATGCTTTAAGATTTTTTTGGTTTTTGGAATGATTTTTGGTCCGAATAAAATGGGATTTATGTAGACCATCGCCTGATTTATGTACCTATTTATTCTTGTTGGTTTATAGAGACTTTGTATTGGCCGTATTTATAGGATCGACTACACAACTAATTAGTCTATCTCTAAGGCTCAGTTTGGTTTGAGAGATGAGATGTAATATGAATGATGTTGTGTACTCTATACCTATAAAAATAGATAATTTTACTAAAAGTAGAAAGCAACATTTTCTCTCCAAAAATATATACTAAATTATAATTAGATAATAATCATTAAATTTTACTCAAAATTTGTTTAATTATAATTAGATAATAATCATTAAATTTTACTTAAAAAAATGACGACAAACATCTACAAATCTACTAATATGTTCATTATCTAAAATATCACATAAAAATTGAATATATATATATATATGTGTTTAATTATAAATATATAATAATCATTAAATTTTACTTAAAAAAATGACGACAAACATCTACAAATCTACTAATATGTTCATTATCTAAAATATCACATAAGAATTGAATATATATATATATATATATATATATAATATCCTACACAACCAACTTCTCCACCTCCTTCCCCGACTGCCACGTGTCACCATGTGATTG
>KV010262.1:30284-49252 GCA_001598015.1 Dorcoceras hygrometricum | reverse complement strand
ACATGCTCATCAAACCTAATCAGGCAATCTACTACTACCTCTCGAGACCACAGGTTCACACCAGCAGGAGTAGACACGGAAACAACATCACACAGTGGGGAAGAACTCAACCCACGCTCAAACACAAACATCTCAGATATGAAAGAGTGTGATGCACCAGTGTCAAACAAAACTCTCGCAGGATAATCATAAATAGAGCATGTACCTCTAATCACCTTGCTCGGAGTCTCTTCAGCCTGGTCTCCCGTCAAGGCGTTCGCCTGCGCCTGCTGGGGAATCTTAAACGGGGGTCGGGAAGGTCCTCCAAAACGTGACGGCTCGCGAGGCTGAAAACCAGATCGCTGGGACTGAGCAAAAGGCTGCTGTCGCTGAGAAGAACCACTAGCGGAACGCTGCTGCGACTGACCCGTAGACCGCCCTCCAATCGAAGGACACGCTCTAGCAAAGTGTCCCGGCTGTCCACATAGATGGCAAAGTCCTCGGACTCCTCGACACTGCGAAGTCTCATGCCTCCCTCCGCACTGACTACAGAATCCGCCTCCAGAACCGCTACCAGAACCACTGCCAGAACCAGAGCTCACAGAACCGGAAGAACTCGAATGGCCCTTCTTCTTGAATTGTTTCCCCCTAGGTCTGAACTGCTGGCGACTCGACTGCTGTGACCCTTGCGGAGACTGATACGACTGCGACACTGCCTGAGCTGGCTGAGAAGTACGCACGGTCGTTTGATGCACTGGAGCCTCAGGATCCATCAAACTTTCCTCGATATCCACTGCATTGTTCACAGCGTCCATAAAAGTCGCCGGAGATCCAGACAGCACCATCCGATACAGGTCAGGTCTCAAGCCCTTCAAAAACTTGTTCCTCTTTGTTCGCTCTTGGTTCGCCACAGCTGGCATGTACACTAAAAGCGCAGAAAACCGCCTAGCATACTCGGCCACACGCATATCACCTTGCTTCAGGTTGTCAAACTCACGCTCACGGCTAGCGAAGTAGGACTCTGGGGTGTATTCGCGTCGAAAGGCCTCGCAGAAAACATCCCAAGAGAGCACCGTCCCACTATCTCGGAGCATCCTAGAAGTACTCCTCCACCAGCGCTGAGCATCATCTCGCAGCTGCAGCACTGCCAACTTCAGTCTCTTCTCTGGAGCATACTCCAAGGTATCAAACAGCTCCTCCAGAAGAGGTAGAAGAAGTGTTCCTGTAGAGGAAACCAACATTGATAATAATGTTAATATTACTCAATTGTTAAGACTGCTGGTAGAGCAAAACAATAGAGGTAATGGCCAATCTTCCAGCAGCAGAGGACCAAGTAATGATGATCCTCAAGAAACGTTCAGACGACAGAAGCCAAAAGAATTCAGTGGTACAACTGATCCACTAGTGGCAGAGAGTTTGATCAAATCAATGGAGGTTATCTTTGAATACCTCCAGATGTCTGATTTATATAGGCCAAGGTGCGCTATCTATATGTTGAGAGAGGATGCGATGATTTGGTGGGAAGGAGTCAAATTGTCTGTAGATTTGATAAATCTCACTTGGACAGATTTCAAACAAGTATTTTTTGAGCAATACTTCACAGCTGGTAAGAGGTCTGAATTGAAAAGGGAATTTTTGACCCTTAAGCAAGGGAGTCTAACCGTACAGGAATATGTGCGGAAGTTTGAAAGAGGGTGCTATTTTGTGCCATTAATAGGAAATGACCCAGAGGAGAAGTTGAGTCATTTCTTGGAGGGATTGAAGCCTATGTTCAAAATGAATGTTAGGCTATCTGTGCCAAGGACCTATCGAGAAGCAGCACATAGAGCCCTGGAAATTGAAAGGGATTGGAAAGATGTTGATGAGGAAAGGCAACAGAAAAGACAGGCCTTTCAGCAGAAGGACCAGAGGCCGTTCAAGAAACAAAAAAAGAACCAGCAGAGGCCTCAGGAGCAGAAGCCTCTACCGATTCAACCTATTAGCTCTGTTCCTGCTGGTAATAATAGGACAGAATGTCCTAAATGCCACAAGAATCATCCTGGACAATGCAGACTTGGACAAAATGTCTGCTATAAATGTGGAATGCCGGGACATATTTTGAAATATTGTCCAAAATCAAAGCAATTTGTGACAAGCAGAGCCTTTGTAATGACAACTGATCAAGCCAGCCCAGACTCGACAATAGTTACGGGTGAGATTATGATTGCTGAATTACCTTCCATGGCTTTGATAGATTCAGGAGCCACTCATTCATTTATAGTTGCTGAATTTGCTAAGAAATTTCCCATCAAGCCCAACCAGGTAGCTGTAGGTTTATGTGTATCAGTACCGTCAGGAGAAGAATTGATATCTCACGATGTATTTAAGAGTTTAGAGCTTAAACTTCAAGGGCATCAAATTACTGCTGATTTAATCGTATTGCCAATGCCTGAATTTGATATGATTTTGGGAATGGATTGGTTAACCAAGTATGGAGTAGTAATAGATTTCAAGCTTCGGACAGTAGAGGTTAATCCACCCAGAGGTGATTCCTTTAAGTTTGAAGCTAAGCATATTTGTAAGATTCCTCGAATAATATCAGCTCTTAAGGCTCAACGTTGTTTGAGGAAAGGAGGAGTAGGATTTCTGGTTAGTTTATTATCTTTAACCGTAACCAGTAGACCCCAGTTGTCAAATGTAGAAGTGGTAAGTGAGTTCCCCGAGGTTTTTCCAGAAGATATCCAGGGACTACCACCTGATAGAGAGCTGGAATTTTCCATTGATCTAATTCCAAGAGCTGCTCCAGTTTCTAGACCACCTTACCGTTTACCTCCATCAGAAATGAAGGAATTGAAAGAACAGATACAAGATCTGTTGGAAAATGGGTTTATCAGACCAATTACCTCCCCCTGGGGAGCCCCCGTTTTGTTTGTTAAGAAAAAGGATGGGAGTTTGAGGCTATGTATAGATTATCGAGAATTAAACAAACTGACCATTAAGAATAAGTATCCATTACCTAGGATAGAAGATCTGTTTGACCAGCTGAAAGGGTCTATAGTCTTTTCTAAGATCGACTTGAGGTCTGGATACCACCAACTGAAATTAAAGCAGCTATAAAACAGCTTTTAGAACTCGGTATGGTCACTATGAATTTCTAGTTATGCCATTTGGACTTACGAATGCTCCATCAGCTTTTATGGATTTAATGAATAGGATCTTCCAACCATTTTTGGACCAGTTCGTAGTGGTATTTATTGACGATATCCTAGTATAATCTAAGACCAGATGTGAGCATGTTCAACATTTGAGAACAGTTCTTCAGATTTTGAAAGATAAACAGTTGTTTGCTAAATTCAGCAAATGCGAATTCTGGTTGGAGAAAGTAGCGTTCTTAGGCCATATTATTTCTAAGGATGGGATTGAGGTCTACCCAGCTAAAGTATAAGCTGTTCGCGACTGGCCAATACCAAATATTGTTGCAGAGATAAGGAATTTCTTGGGTTTATCCGGATATTATAGGCGATTTATCCAAGGATTATCTAAGATAGCTGTTCCTTTGACTACGTTAACAAGGAAGCAAGTGAAGTATAACTGGACAGCTGAGTGTCAAAACAGTTTTGACAATCTGAAGCAAGCGCTGATCGAAGCACCTGTGTTAACCATGCCATCTGATGAAGGAAAGTTTAGGAGCTGTTTTGATGCAGGAGCGTAAAGTACTTTCATACGTATCCAGACAATTGAAGGATCACGAGAGGAATTATCCAACGCATGACTTGGAACTGGCAGCTGTTGTCTTTGCCCTTAAGATATGGAGACATTATCTCTATGGGGAGAAGTGTGAGATATTTACATATCATAAGAGTTTGAAATACTTCTTTACCCAGAAAGAATTGAATATGAGGCAGGGGAGATGGTTGGAGCTGGTTAAAGACTACGACTGTACGATCAGCTATCACCCAGGAAAAGAAAATGTGGTAGCTGAAGCTTTAAGCAGGAAATCTGTTGGATTAGCTCAGCTGATTGTTCAGAAACCGTTGGCAGCTGATATTGAAAAGTTTGGACTTGAAATAGTGTCCAGCAGCAGTAATATGATTTTAGCAAACCTCTCAGTAAGATCAAATCTGATAGACCAAATTCGAGATTGTCAGCTGAAAGATGAGCAGTTGCAGAAATGGGTTAAACAAGATAAAGAAAGAGGCAGCAACCTCTACTTTTCAGAAGATGGAATAGTTAGATGCATGGGGAGAATCTGGGTACCCCAAGTAGATGATTTGAGAGCTGATCTTTTGAAAGAAGCTCATATAGCTCCATACTCAGTACATCCCGGAAGTACTAAGATGTATAAGGACCTCCAGAAGTTGTACTGGTGGCCAGGAATGAAGAGGGATGTTGCTAGAATTGTAGCTGAATGTTTAACATGTCAGCTGGTGAAGGCTGAACACCAGCGACCAGCTGGATTATTGAAGCCACTGCCCAATCCAGAATGGAAATGGGAGTGTAAAGCGATGGACTTTGTAACTTGTGAGGAATCAGACTTTTAGTTTGTGATTAATCGAATTTATTTGGGATTTATCGCATGAATTTTGAAGGTTTTGAGCATGAAATCTGATTCCCCATTTTAATTCAGACATTGCGCTATTGTTTAGACACCAGTCGTAGCGAATTTAGGAAGTCAACATGGGTCAACGTTATTGTAGCTCTCGTCTAGTAGATTTTTGAATCAGTAGAGATGGCGTAGGCGTGACGTGTTGTTATCTGCTGGCAGTAGTGGCGTTTGAAGATGGTTGCTGCTGGAAGCAGGCACGCTAGGGCGAGAATCATCGAGGGAACGACACGTGTTGGTCAACATTTTTGAGTGTTGACTACTGGTTTCAGCAGTTGCGTTAGAATGAGCGACCAGTCGATGGTTTGAGGAACCAGTCGCGAGAGATTTGTTGTGAGGAATGCGTTGCGACTGGGTGACCAGCTGTTGGGATCAATGCTTACGAAATCATTACGACGTCGTTTGGATTAGTTGACGTGTCGTCGTTTTGGCTTGTTTTGCGTAACCAGTCGACTGATGGGTTTTTGTAGAGATCTGTTACCAGCTTTTGGTTGCTTCACAAGAGATATCTGTTGTCAGCTGGTGAAGCTTGCGACGTCGTTTGAGTTAGTTGGAACGGTGTCGTTTTGATGTTCTTTTGAGAATGCAACGACTGGTTGTTGCGACTGGTTTTGTTGAGAGCAAAAGCTGGTTACTGTTATAAGATTTCTACTGTAGCATTTCTCAACGACTGAATTAGAGAAGCAACAGCTGGTTGATTTAGAGATATATATAGAAGTGTTGATCGACACTTAGAATTATTTCGAACCTGATATTTCTTATCTCTTTTCCCAAACCCTCGATTAGCTACTGTTCACCGTGACCTATTTTCGTCGATTTTCGCCGTTCTCCGCCGATGATTTGAGTGATTTTGGTGGCGCTGGATTCCTTGTGAGTTGCTCTCTCAATTGCTACCTAGTTGGAACCCTGAATTAGCGTTGTAGTAGAAGCGTGTAGCTACTGGTGTTCGAAGCTTTTTGGAGAAGTCTGTTTCGTTGTTCTCCTGCTGGTTTGAGCTTCAGGTGAGCATTTCTCGTTGAATTGAGCTTTTTCTAGTAGCTAATACCTGCATAGAATTGTTTATAACTTGAGTATAGTTCTGGCCGTAGGTATTAGAGTGTTCAGGTTCTGATTTATGCTTGAGTTAAGCTGATTTTTGAGGCTTTGAAACAGATTCCAGCTTCTAGGAAGTCCTGTCGTGCATTTGAGGAATCTGTGAGGTAGAATTTTGAGGATTGAGGTACGAATTGAGCAGAATTAGAAGCTTAGAGCATGAACATGACTATGATTGATGTTGTGAACCTGCTGATGTGATTATATGATTTTACGTGTTACAGTTTGTTGAATTGATTGAATTGTACAGTCTGTTTCACATATGAATTATTGTATGCATTGTGCATTGATGATTGATTGGCATACATGCATACATATTGAGCCTGACAGATTGATTGATGACCTGATTGAGAGCCACGTTATGACTGGCCGACTGAGTTGTCGTGCCCGAAAAGTCCAATGCTATCATCGGAGTGGTGACGATCGGATTCGAGTGTCTACCACCGAGCTGTGATGGGTTGACGGACCCTGAAGATCACGGACCGATGATTTCCACCGGCTGACTTGCTGTGCGTGCTATAGAGGCTCGATTGGTATGATTTCCAGTTGACTTGCTGGTCTAGCTATCCGATCTTTGATAGCCCTCATGCATTTCATAGCATTGATTATAGTATGTTGCATGATTAGCTGTTTTGATTAGCTCTTCGTACTGAGGTTTGACCTCGTATCTGTTTTCCTGCCTTTGTGTTGTTTGGGTCTGCGTTACCCATTTGCAGGATCTTCAGGTAACCAAGCTGGACAGAGTGGAGGTTCAGCTGGTCGATCCCCGTTTCCTTGAGTCCAAGTTATATATTTATGTATTGAACCGGGGGATGCCCCGTGTTACTATGTATTGGGGATCTGTATTTGATTTGAGATTTATTGTTGTTACCTGATTGGTATGAGTTTGAGTCAACTCTTATTTTGATTATGAATATTTTGAATGTATGATTTTAAGTTCAGGCCTAAAGTATTTCGAAAATTTTTAAGCTCGATTTTTGCGCTTCCGTGATTATGTGCTTAATTGTGCTGTTATCTTGAGTAATTAGCACGGGGCCTGACATTTTTGGTATCAAAGCTTAAACTGGGATAAGCTCGATTTTCTTTGATCACACTCGAGTCTAGGCACAGAGTTTTGATTTGATTTTGATTGACTATGTGACTTCTGTGATCTTTTATCTGTCTACGTGATATATATATCTGCTATGAGATCTTACCTCTAGACTTGTTTAGATGCCGCCGGGAAGAGGAAGAGGTAGGGCGACTAGAAGTACTGAGGAGGAGTCTAGGGCAGGTAGTGATGATGATGTTCATCAGGTTGAGGATGTTACTAGACAGATAGGCGGGATGGAGTTGGTCTTAGCTAGGTTTCAGCGGACGAACCCTCTGAAGTTTTCTACAACAGAGGGTGGTGCGATGGCTGAGGCTTGGTTAGCTCAGATGGAGGGTTGTTCGATACTCTGGAGTACGCTCCTGAGAAAAGACTGAAGCTGGCGGTATTGCAGCTGAGAGACAATGCACAGCGCTGGTGGAGGGGTACTTCTCGTATCCTTCGTGATAGTGGGGCTGTGATCACTTGGGAGAGCTTCTGCGAGGCCTTTCGACAGGAGTATACCCCAGAGTCCTTCTATAACAGCCGGGAGCAGGAGTTTGATAATCTGAGGCAGGGCAGTATGCGAGTGGCTGAGTATGCTCGACAGTTTTCTGCGCTTTTGGTCTATGTGCCACACGTGTCCAACCAAGAGAGGACGAAGAGGAACAAGTTTTTGAAAGGCTTGAGGCCTGATTTGTACCGGATGGTTTTGTCTGGTTCGCCTGCAACCTATATTGATGCGGTGAACCGAGCAGTGGATATTGAGGAGATTTTGATGGAGGTTGAGACTCCGATTCAGCCGACTACTGTAGGCACCTATCAGCCTATTCAGGATGCATCGCAATCTTTCTATTCTCCTCAGGGGTCACAGCAGCAGCAGCAGTCGAACCGCCAGAGATTTCGACCTCGAGGGAAACAGTTCAAGAAGAAGGCAGATTCGAGTTCCTCTAGTTCTGTGAGTTCTGGTTCTGGCAGTGGTTCTGGCAGCGGTTCTAGTGGCATGTCTGTGGACAGCCAGGACACTTCCTTAGAGTGTGTCCTCTGTTGAGGGGTCAGTCTTCGATTCCTTCGCAGCAGGGATCAGCAGGTGGTTCATCTCAGAGACCGCAGTTTCCTGCCCCTACCCAGCGATCTGGATTCCAACCCCGTGAGCCTTCTAGATTTGGAGCACCTACGAAACCTCCGTTTCAGATTCTGCAGCAGGATCAGGAGAATGCGTTGACTAGAGAGCAGGCTGAGGAGGCGCCTGGCATGATGATCGCAGGTACATGCTCTATTTTCGATTATCCTGTGAGAGTTTTATTTGACACTGGTGCATCACACTCTTTTATTTCTGAGTTGTTTGTTTATGAGAATTGGTTGAGTTCTTCCTGATGGATCTGCTTACACAGATTCTGATTAAGTTTTGAATTACACAAAACCCATTATTGTGTTTCTAACAATTCTACTTAGTGTACAGATTCTAGCTATCGAAGAAAGATGTCACGAAGCTGAATGTGTCCAGTCGATGGTTCACAAGAAAAAGATCAACAGCTGGTTTGATTCATCATTGTAAACGGAAGCTGGATTGACAATGGAGACGTCCAAAGTTGAGTCAGTTGTTCGTAATCAGGAGGAGGCCAATTTAGATCAGTAGCTGTGATATTTGCTAAATACTGGAGAAAGAATCGAAGAATAAGATGAACAGTGGAGTGCTAACAAGAGCTGGTATCAGCAATGATGACGTCAGCAATCAGTTGGAAGAAGCTGCGAGCAGCAGAGATGACGTCAGCATTGCTGATTGAAAGAAATCGAGATTCAGCAACCATGACGTCATCATATCTACTGGTGGAAGCTATGAGCAGCAATCAGCAGTTGAGTAGAGAAGCGCAAGAACTGGATTCAGCTATGACAACGTCAGCAGCATCGTCATCACATTCAGCAGGAAGCTACAGTGATCAGCAGTTGAGCCAGAGTTACTAAAGATGGATGTCAACTGCTGAGCTTATTTCAAAATGTTGAAGACGACAAAAAGGCCTGCAAAAGAAAGGACACAAAGGACAATCCCTGTCGGTACTTTACAGAACACATTTGAACGGGAAGATTTTGTGTCCAACGGTTTGAATTTGAATAGAGGCTATATATTTGAGAAGAACGCCATTGAAGAAGTAGACTGTTGGTTGGAGATAACCAGAGCGCTGTTGCAGAAATACGTTGATTGCACAGTGCTCCAGCAGAGGGAAAATGAACCAGAAGCGATGCTGTCAACTATCATACTAGAGAAAGCTTAATTGCAGTTGATAGCGGAGCTAGAATTAGCTTTTGTAGAGCACTTCCCCAGTGTGTGAGAATTAGAAAAACAGAGAGAGTTGAGAGCTTCATTGTAAAAATCTCAACAGAGATTCATTCACATTCATTAGTGAATGAATCTCAAAACCAATTCACAATCAGTTTCCGTCCAAGCACGATGACGTTAAACTCTGTGTATGTAGTCTTTGAACAGAGACGTTAAACAAGTTCTGAGTGAACAGCCGTGGGCTGGTAGAGTCTAGGAGTTCTCGCAGCTGCTGGTTGCGGGATTGGGTCTGTACGCGTTGTATAGATCAAATCTTCTAGTGGAGCCTTCCGAGGTGGAATAAGGGGAGACGTAGGACATTGAGGTCCGAACTTCCAGAAACAAATATGCTGAGTATTGTGTTCTTTAAGCCTTCAGCATCTTAGCATCACATAACGCATTTGATGGCATACACAGTTAGCACACTTGCACAGTTGAACAGATTTATGTTGTACATAAATCTGTTTGTGTTGTTTTAAAATATTAGGATTCAGTTCTGGTGTTTTCCGCATGTTTTATTAACATATCAGATCTGTCTCCGGTTCTCTCTTGTTTTAATGTTCAAGAACCCGAGGTATTGCACCTCATAATAGCAGCGCAAAATTTTAATTTTTTAGTAACAGCGCTTGCTTGCATTTATTTTTCCCATTTTCCGGTCCTAACAATTGGTATCAGAGCAGGTTGTTCTTGAACGAGCACTCTTTTTAAAAACACATGTGCTATGTTTTTAATGTTTTTAACTGTTTTGAGAAGCTTATTTTATGAAGGCCAGATGATTTGTTTTAATATAGAACCGATTTTCTCTTGATGAACTGTCACGGGATGCGCGAGTTCCGTGCGGATGCCAAGATTCTATTTTCGTTGTGCTGTAAGATCACCTGGAGCGAGGCTCGGTGACAAGCACATGGGAAGAAATAGGAGAATTAAAATCTGAGCTTTTATCTGTTTACTGGTTCTTCATATATAAGTAACTCAGTAGCATATGTTATTTTAAACATTGTTTAAAGTGCTCTGATAGTTTTCAAATGTTCTGTTTTGCGGATTCTAGCTGATGCTTAAAATCTTTTATTTTAAAATCTTTTGAGCTTATGTTATAAAAGACAGGGAGAGTGGCGTCGTTGTCTTTGTTAATTTGAGCTATGCATCAGTTCCAGTTTCAAAATCATATAGCTCTTACATTCGGTTCTTCCCCAAATCTGTTTTGATTTCAAAATTTAAAACTCCTGCTGTCACATTGTTTTTGTTGTGACAGTGTAGGGAGAGTTTTAATTTAAATTTCGGGAAAACCTGTTTTCGATCTCTTTTTTATTCCCACAAAAACGGAGAGAATTGTTAGAACATGCATCGATTATTTAAGGTTTTGTGTAAATCAAAAAGGGAGAGATTGATGGATCTGCTTACACAGATTCTGATTAAGTTTTTAATTACACAAAATCCATTATTGTGTTTCTAACAATTCTACTTAGTGTACAGATTCTAGCTATCAAAGAAAGATGTCGCGAAGCTGAATGTGTCCAGTCGATGGTTCACAAGAAAAAGATCAGCAGCTGGTTTGATTCATCATTGTAAACGGCAGCTGGATTGACAATGGAGACGTCCAAAGTTGAGTCAGTTGTTCGTAATCAGGCGGAGGCCAATTTAGATCAGTAGCTGTGATATTTGCTAAAGACTGGAGAAAGAATCGAAGAAGAAGATGAACAGTGGAGCGCTAACAAGAGCTGGTATCAGCAATGATGACGTCAGCAATCAGTTGGAAGAAGCTGTGAGCAGCAGAGATGACGTCAGCATTGCTGATTGAAAGAAATCGAGATTCAGCAACCATGACATCATCATATCTACTGGTGGAAGCTATGAGCAGCAGAGATGACGTCAGAAATCAGCAGTTGAGTAGAGAAGCGCAAGAACTGGATTCAGCTATGACAACGTCAGCAGCATCGTCATCACATTTAGAAGGAAGCTACAGTGAACAGCAGTTGAGCCAAAGCTATCAGCAGTTTGTGTATCGAGCTGTCAACAGTTTGTATCAAGGAATAGAGAAAAAGCTGTCGACAGCAAGGAGTTGAATCTCGTATAAGAAACTGTTAACAGCAATTGGAACAGTAGGTTGAACCTTCGAATAGAAGCTGTCAACAGTTTATGAATTGAAGAATAGAGGAAAAGCTGTCGACAACAATGAGTTGAAGATAGAGCAAAATCTGTCGACAGCAATGGATTGAAGAGCTGAGATTATTTCAAATAATGAAGACGACAAAGAAGCCTGCAAAAGAAAGGACACAAAGGACAATCCCTGTCGGTACTTTACAGAACACATTTGAACGGGAAGATTTTGTGTCCAACGGTTTGAATTTGAATAGAGGCTATATATTTGAGAAGAACGCCATTGAAGAAGTAGACTGTTGGTTGGAGATAACCAGAGCGCTGTTGCAGAAATACGTTGATTGCACAGTGCTCCAACAGAGGGAAAATGAAAAAGAAACGAAGCTGTCAACTATCATACTAGAGAAAGCTTAATTGCAGTTGATAGCGGAGCTAGAATTAGCTCTTGTAGAGCAATTCCCCAGTGTGTGAGAATTAGAAAAATAGAGAGTTGAGAGCTTCATTGTAAAAATCTCACACACAGAGATTCATTCACATTCATTAGTGAATGAATCTCAAAACCAATTCACAATCAGTTTCCGTCCAAGCACGATGACGTTAAACTCTGTGTATGTAGTCTTTGAACAGAGACGTTAAACAAGTTCTGCGTGAACAGCCGTGGGCTGGTAGAGTCTAGGAGTTCTCGCAGCTGCTGGTTGTGGGATTGGGTCTGTACGCGTTGTATAGATCAAATCTTCTAGTGGAGCCTTCCGAGGTGGAAGAAGGGGAGACGTAGGACATTGAGGTCCGAACTTCCAGAAACAAATATGCTGAGTATTGTGTTCTTTAAGCTTTCAGCATCTTAGCATCACATAACGCATTTGATAGCATACACAGTTAGCACACTTGCACAATTGAACAGATTTATGTTGTACATAAATCTGTTTGTGTTGTTTTAAAATATTAGGATTCAGTTCTGGTGTTTTCCGCATGTTTTATTAACATATCAGATCTGTCTCCGGTGCTCTCTTGTTTTAATGTTCAAGAACCCGAGGTATTGCACCTCATAATAGCAGCGCAAAATTTTAATTTTTAGTAACAGCGCTTGCTTGCATTTATTTTTCCCATTTTCTGGTCCTAACACTTCCCCATTGTGTGATGTTGTTTCCGTGTCTACCCCTGTTGGTGTTAATCTGTGGTCCCGTGAAGTGGTGTTGGATTGTGTGCTTTGATTTGATGAGCACGTTTTGGTGTCCAATCTGATTGTTTTGGGAATGAGAGATTTTGATTGTATCTTGGGGATGGATGTGTTGTCTAGCTATAAGGCTACGGCCGATTTTTTTCATGGTGTGGTGAGATTTCGCCCTGACTCGGGTGAGTCAGTGGGAGTTCTATGGTGCTGATTAGCGCTCGAAGATTCCACTGGTGTCCACCATGGAGATGTTTAGCCTGCTATCACTAGGTAATGCGGGATTCATGATCTATGCGCTTGACAGTTCCTAGGAGCCGCGATTGGAGTTGAGTGATATTCCGATCGTTCGAGAGTTTCCCGACGTATTCCCGGATGAGATTCCTGGATTCCCTCCGAGACATGAGATCGATTTCAGCATTGAGTTGGTGCCCGATACTTCCCCGATTTCTAGAGCTCCTTATCGGTTGGCGCCAGCAGAGTTGAAAGAATTGAAGGACCAGTTGAGAGATCTCTTGGAGAAAGGCTTCATCAGACCGAGTATGTCGCCTTGGGGAGCTCCGATTCTTTTAGTGAAGAAGAAGGATGGGTCTATGAGGATGTGTGTGGACTTTCGACAGCTGAATAAAGTGACGGTGAAGAACAAGTATCCTTTTCCGAGGATTGATGACTTGTTCGATCAGTTGCAGGGATCGGTCGTTTACTCAAAGATTGATTTGCGCTCGGGTTATCACCAGTTGTGGATTAGGGACGCTGACGTTGCGAAGACAGTTTTCCGGACTTGATATGGGCATTATGAGTTTCTGTTCATGCCGTTTGGGTTGACTAATGCCCCAGCTGTGTTCATGGATTTGATGAATCGCATCTTCAGCGAGTATATTGATCGATTCGTGATCGTCTTCATATATGACATCCTAGTGTACTCGAGGAGCTTGAGAGAGCATAAGGAGCATTTGAGACTGGTGTTGCAGAGATTGAGAGATTCGCAATTGTACGCCAAGTTCAGCAAGTGTGAATTTTGGCTAGATCGGATTATCTTTTTGGGTCACGTGATTTCGGCGCAAGGGATTTCGGTGGATCCGAGTAAGGTCGAAGCAGTTCTTAACTGGGAGAGACCTAGGAACGTTTCAGAGATCCGCAGTTTCTTGGGATTAGCTGGCTATTACAGGCGTTTTATAGAGAAGTTTTCTTCGATAGACAGGCCTCTGACTCAGTTGACTCAGAAGGATAAGATATTTATTTGGACTGACGAGTGCGATTTTAGTTTTCAGACGTTGAAGGAGAAGTTGACTATTGCTCCTGTTTTGGCTCTATCGTCTGGATCCGGAGGATTTGTGGTGTGCTCCGATGCTTCTCTCAATGGTTTAGGATGCGTGCTGATGCAGAACGGGTACATGATTGCTTATACGTCTCGACAGTTGAAGCCTCACGAGACAAGGTACCCTGTTCATGATTTGGAGTTGGTTGCGATAGTGTTTGCCTTGAAGATTTGGCGACATTATCTGTATGGTGAAGAATTTGTGGTGTACACTGACCACAAGAGCCTGAAGTATATCTTCACGCAGTCTGATTTGAATATGAGGCAGCGACGATGGATGGAATTTCTCAAGGACTTTAACTGTGAGATTCAGTATCAGCCTGGGCGGATGAACTCAATAGCAGATGATTTGAGTAGGAAGACCCAGCCTGCGATGCTTTCGTCTTTGAGTGTCTCTAAAGTCTATGAGCAGTTGAGTACTTCTGGTTTGGCGTTTCCAGCCGGGTGATCAGTACCTTATGGTTTCTTCGATTCAAGTAGAACCGCAGATTGTGAGTGACATCAGGGAGGCACAGAGGACTGATCTTATGTTCATGAATTGAAGATTAAAGCCCGTAGTGGTCAGTCTGATGATTTCTCCGTTTCTTCGGATGGGTGTCTGAAATTTCGAGGAAGGTTGGTGGTTCTGAACTTGATCGATTTGAAAGAGGCCATTATGAATGAAGCGCATTGTAGTCAGTACAGTGTGCATCCGGGCGAGAGAAAGATGTACCATGCCTTGAAATATCACTACTGGTGGGAAGGCATGAAGAGCGACATTTCTGGTTTTGTTGCTAGATGTTTGAATTGCCAACAGGTCAAGGCTAAGAGAATGAGACCTGGTGTATTGTTACAGAGTTTAGAGGTGCCCAATGGAATTGGGAGCACATCGCTGTGGATTTTGTGACTAATTTACCTCGATCGAGTAGGGGATGTGATGCGATTTGGGTGGTGATTGATAGAATTTCGAAGTCAGCCCATTTCATTCTCTATGATGTGAGGTGTTCCATGAAGAAAATGGCTAAACTGTATGTCGACCATGTGGTTAGATTGCATGGAGTTCCTGTTTCGATAGTATCCGACAGAGATCCAAGATTCACTTCCCGATTTTGGAAGAGCTTGTAAGCAGTGATGGGTTCGAGATTGGCTATACAGCCTATCACACACAGACAGATGGCCAGTCTGAGCGGACTATTCAGACTTTGGAGGATATGCTGCGTGCAGTAGTGATGAATTTCAGTGGTGGCTGGCAGGATTCTTTGTCGTTGGTTTAGTTTTCGTATAACAACAGCTACCAAGTAACTATCGGAATGTCTCCATTTGAGGCGTTGTATGGTCGTAAATGCAGATCTCCGATTTGTTGGGAAGAAGTTGGTGAGAAGCAACTTTCTACCCCTGAGTTTGTGCAGCACATGAAAGATCAGATTGATATTATTCGGAGTAGAATGAAGGCTGCACAAGATAGATTTACCAGCTATGCTAATCGTAGACGTCGACCGTTAGAGTTTGAGGTTGGCGATCGAGTATTTCTCAAAGTTTCTCCTTTCAAGAGCGTGATGCGCTTCAGATTTAAAGGCAAATTAGCTCCTAGATTCGTTGGTCCCTTTGAGATTATTGAACGAATTGGACAATTGGCTTATCGATTGAGGCTGCCTGATGAGTTAGCAGCGATGCATGATGTTTTTCATGTGTCAATGTTGAGGAAATATGAGCCAGATCCGTCCCATGTGTTGAGAACTTACGAAGTAGAGCTGGATTCTGCCTTGAGTTATGTTGAATATCCAGTTCAGATTTTGGATAGGAAGGAGAAACAGCTGAGGAACAAAGTAGTTCCGTTGGTGATGGTCCAATGGAGCAAGCATGGCAGAGAAGAAGCAACTTGGGAACCAGAAGAGAAGATGCAGCGCGAGTGGCCGCATCTGTTTGAGTAGATTGTTGTTGTAGATTTTGATTTCTGGATGTTTTCTTCCCTAGTTGTCATTTGTTGATTGCCCAGTTATCTTGAACTCTTGGGCTTGGATTAGATGATTTCTGTTTCGTATTCTGATTGTTTGATTGATTTTCCCTGAGTTTGCCTTGATTTCGAGGACGAAATCTCTTAAGGTGGGGAGAATGTGAGGAATCAGACTTTTAGTTTGTGATTAATCAAATTTATTTGGGATTTATCGCATGAATTTTGAAGGTTTTGAGCATGAAATTTGATTCCCCATTTTAATTCAGACATTGCATTATTGTTTAGACACCAGTCGTAGCGAATTTAGGAAGTCAACGCGGGTCAACGTTACTGTAGCTCTCGTCTGGTAGATTTTTGAATCAGTAGAGATGGCTTAGGCGTGACGTGTTGTTATCTGTTGGCAGTAGTGGCGTTTGAAGATGGTTGCTGCTGGCAGCAGGCGCGCTAGGGCGAGAATCATCGAGGGAACGACACGTGTTGGTCAACATTTTTGAGTGTTGACTACTGGTTTCAGTAGTTGCGTTAGAATGAGCGACCAGTCGTTGGTTTGAGGAACCAGTCGTGAGAGATTTGTTGTCAGGAATGTGTTGTCATTACGACGCGTTTGGATTAGTTGACGCGTCGTCGTTTTGGCTGTTTTGCGTAACCAGTTGACTGATGGGTTTTTGTAGAGATCTGTTACCAGCTTTTGGTTGCTTCACAAGAGATATCTGTTGTCAGCTGGTGAAGCTTGCGACGTCGTTTGAGTTAGTTGGAACGGTGTCGTTTTGATGTTCTTTTGAGAATGCAACGACTGGTTGTTGCGACTGGTTTTGTTGAGAGCAAAAGCTGGTTACTGTTATAAGATTTCTACTGTAGCATTTCTCAACGACTGAATTAGAGGAGCAGCAGCTGGTGGTTTAGAGATATATATAGAAGTGTTGATCGACACTTAGAATTATTTCGAACCTGATATTTCTTATCTCTTTTCCCAAACCCTCGATTGGCTACTGTTCACCGTGACCTATTTCCGTCTATTTCCGCCGTTCTCCGCAGATGATTTGAGTGATTTTTGTGGCTCTGGATTCCTTGTGAGTTGCTCTCTCAATTGCTACCTAGTTGGACCCCTGAATTAGCGTTGTAGTGGAAGCGTGTAGCTACTGGTGTTCGAAGCTTTTTGGTGTTAGAGTAGATGCCCAACTAGCCAACTTGTGGCGTGTGGGTTTATAGACTCTTGTATGAAACAATCTTTATATATGATATTCGCATTTATTATTTGGCATTCTTTACTTTCATTGTATGTATGATGATTTACAATTGCGTTGAGTAAAGACCTAGAATGCACTAAAGCGTATGTTAGATGTGATAGTGGGTATGACGGCTATCATGAAACACATCTAATAGTCGCTGTGTATTCTGAACATGTTCCTAGTCGATTGGACCGTCAAAATGAGGATAAGGCCGCCCGAGTTCGAGACTAGTATCTGCGATGCGAAGTACCATGTTTCATTGGTAGGGAACATTGTGATGTTCTGAGCATGCAGATAGATAGTGACCTGGTGATCTATCGAACTACCCTCCTTCGGACTTTCCAAGTGGTTACCATTTGTCGAGTGGATAAATCCGAGGTCTTGGTTGTACTGATTAGTCCTCACGACTCGAAACGTCATTGAGACTCTACATGATAGGCGTCTCACTTTGACCATTTTTGCCGACTCACTTGGGGTCATAAGGCGTCGGGATTGGGTGAGACCCCGATGCATGTAGGAGTCGATGCATCGTTTGTCGAGGATTCACCGCATAGCTATCGGATCTACAGCGACTCTCGATTTACCAATGGTCGTTGATCTGATCGGGATATATGGATTGAAAGGACCGTACTGTACGCTAACCACGACCAACTGGTTCTTGCAGGCACTATCAGTGATACCTAGGGGATCATGAGGCGATGTTGCTAGACGCTCTTACCATGATCCATTGGGCAAGTCCGGAATTGTGATTCTGGAGCCACAATGGTTGTGGGCCCACGGCTAGCTGTATCCCTGAACCATTGAGTGTCACACAAGTACTGGATTCGAGATTCCCGCACGGATACTCAGCTCAATGTGTTGAGCACGAGAAGAGGATTTTGGGGAGTGCGACTTCCTAAAAGTCAACAGGGGTCAAACCGAGGTTTCCCGCTGTTGAGGGGCAAAATGGTTATTTTGCACTGGGGTTCTGAAAAATGGTTTTCCAGATCATAGTATTCAGTTTTGGAAACTGAGTCGATCCGTCCGATCTGATCGGCGATCGGAGTTACGGTGAAGTCTCGATGATGGAGATGAAACGAATGTTCATCCGTTGGACCCGGGCCCGTTGGGCCGGATCCAAATCCATCACCTAATCTATTTAATGTAGACTTATGACTTAACCTAATAATTCATTACACTCTAACCCTAAACCTAGAAGCAAGTAGCCGCCCCTCCTCTCTTCAATAGCCGCCGCCTTGCGCCGCCGCCGTCGCCGCCTCGAGTCGCCGGAATTCGTTCCGGCCAATTCGACGAGGAGAATCCGTCCGAGCAGATCTCGTCACTCCTTCTAGTGCAGGGTGACGAAGGAGTCTCGTATCCGGTCGTGGACCGAATTGGTGATATCTACCGCAATCTACCGAGAAGAGCCGACGTTATTGTAACTACGGTTGTAGCCAGGCACAAGTGCCAGCAAGGTAGTGTTTTGAACACCCTATGTATGACAGAATATGATTTTGTATTATCGTATTGATCGTCTCCCGGCTGTTTATTTTCTGTTCTTCCCCTGCCTAGCCGGGGGGCGTGATCCGGATCCCCAACAGTGGTATCAGAGCCAGTGTTTTTCGGATCTGATCAATACGAATTGCCATAATTGTATCTGATCTCTTAATTTTCAGATCGAAAAATCAAGTTTTTGTCACGGACCGCCGGGCCGCCGCCGTGTGCGGCGGCGCCCCATCACTCATGCACATGAGGCGGGCGACTTGCGCGCTGGCCGCGCGTCGCAGCCCTTGTCCAGCGCGAGACATTGCGCAACCGTTGCGCATGAGGCAGCCGAGAGTGGCCGCCCCTCCTCGTCCGCACGACGCGCGCTGGTCGCGCAACTGCCGTGCGCTGGCCGCACGATTGAAGCGAGGAGGACCGCCGCTGGTCGAGAGGTGTTGCGCGACGTTATGGCACCGCTGCGCGCTACGCTGGTCGGCACGATGCTGCGACGAAGGCTGGAGACGTGGCGCCACGGGCTGGTCGCTGGCCGACCGATGTGCGCCGACGATGGCGTACGCTCGCGCATGAAGCGCCGCTCTTGTAGCGGCCGCGCGCGCGCCCTTGCGCCGCACGAGTTTTTCCGTGGTGGCGGCCGCCGGCCGGCCGCCGCTCCGGCGAGTCTCCGGCGATGTCGTGACGGCTGGTCTGATTTCTTCTAGG
>KV010261.1:7742-32200 GCA_001598015.1 Dorcoceras hygrometricum | reverse complement strand
AGAAAATATGAGCCAGATCCATCCCATGTGCTGAGGACTGATGAAGTAGAGCTGGATCAGACCTTAAGCTATGTAGAATATCCAGTGCAGATTCTGGACAGAAAGGAGAAGCAGCTGAGGAATAAGGTTATACCGCTGGTGATGGTCCAATGGAGCAAGCATGGACGTGAAGAAGCTACTTGGGAAGTTGAGGAAAAGATGAGACAAGAGTGGCCTCATCTGTTTGAGTTATGACAGCAGCGTTTTCAGGTAACTTCTAGCTTGTTTGATTTGTGGTTTAAGTGACTTTGCTGCAGAATTGAGATTCTGCTTAGTATTGAGTTGTAATGGGCAGTATGGCATGTGTATATTAGGAATGGTGTCTAGTATAGTGTGTCATGAATAAGCTACCTTACTGTTGTGATTTTGATTTGATAACTTAATTTATTTCGAGGACAAAATCGATCTCTAGTGGGGGAGAGTGTGAGGACTAGAAATCTATTAAGTATGATTTAAGGGCTAATAAGCTTTTGGATTAAGATTTGTCATGGAATTGTGATTTCTGGGTGTTCAGATTTGGTTTGGAGTTGATCAGCTGTGAGTAGCTGGTTCTCGGGTGAGATCAGCATCGAATTTGGAGTTCAGATGTTGCCTAGCGCGTTTCAGTAGCGGGCGTTGTTTCGTCGTCGTTTTGTATTAGCATAGAAGACAGCAGTGAGTTGCGCGAGCATTCAGCTGTTGGTATTCAACAGTGGCGTAATCAGATGTCAATGCTAGTCAACTCAGCAGTGAGTGTGTAACGAGAAGCAGCTGTTAGCATTAGCGCGCAAGAGAGAAGCTGTCACGTGTTGGTCAACAGCTGAGTTGACCACTGGTAAATTAACGTGGTTCAGCTGTTGCTAGTATAGGATGTCTGTTTCAGCTGTTGGAGCAACGAGTTCGCACGACGTCGTTTGCTATATGAGTTGGAAGAGCGTTGGAATGCTTGCATCGTTTCAGCAGAGAGCGAAAGCTGGTATCAGCTTTGAGAGGACTTGTGCCTTAGCTTAAGCAAAGATCTGAATTGCTTAGAAAAGTAGTGATTCAAGGATTTATATACCAAGTGCTGCTCAACTCTTAGCGTATTTTTGAACCCGATATTTCTTATCTACTTCTTCGAAACCCTCGATAGATACTATTCATTTGAACCATTCTACGATAGATTGCCGTCGACAATCTGAGAGGACTATTCAGACTTTTAGAAGATATATTGCGTGCAGTTGTGATGGATTTCAGTGGTGGCTGGAAGGATTCTTTGTCCTTAGTTGAGTTTTCTTATAACAACAAGCTACCAAGTGACTATTAATGGCTCCGTTTGAAGCTTTGTATGGTCGGAAATGCAGATCTCCCGTTTGTTGGGAAGAAGTTGGTGAGAAACAGCTTTCTACTCCTGAGTTTGTACAGCATATGAAAGATCAGGTGGATTTGATTCGTAGTAGGATGAAAGCTGCGAAAGATAGATATGCTAGCTATGCCAATAAAAGACGCAGACCGTTGGAATTTGAGGTTGGCGATCGTGTGTTTCTCAAGATTTCTCCCTTCAAGAGTGTTATGAGATTCAGGTTTAAGGGTAAATTAGCTCCTAGATTCGTTGGTCCCTTTGAGATTGTTGAGCGGATTGGACAGTTGGCTTATAGATTGAAGCTGCCTGATGAGTTAGCAGCGATGCATGATGTGTTTCATATATTAATATTGAGAAAATATGAGCCAGATCCATCCCATGTGCTGAGGACTGATGAAGTAGAGCTGGATCAGACCTTAAGCTATGTAGAATATCCAGTGCAGATTCTGGACAGAAAGGAGAAGCAGCTGAGGAATAAGGTTATACCGCTGGTGATGGTCCAATGGAGCAAGCATGGACGTGAAGAAGCTACTTGAGAAGTTGAGGAAAAGATGAGACAAGAGTGGCCTCATCTGTTTGAGTTATGACAGCAGCGTTTTCAGGTAACTTCTAGCTTGTTTGATTTGTGGTTTAAGTGACTTTGCTGCTGAATTGAGATTCTGCTTAGTATTGAGTTGTAATGGGCAGTATGGCATGTGTATATTAGGAATGGTGTCTAGTATAGTGTGTCATGAATAAGCTACCTTACTGTTGTGATTTTGATTTGATAACTTAACTTATTTCGAGGACGAAATCGATCTCTAGTGGGGGAGAGTGTGAGGACTAGAAATCTATTAAGTATGATTTAAGGGCTAATCAGCTTTTGGATTAAGATTTGTCATGGAATTGTGATTTCTGGGTGTTCAGATTTGGTTTGGAGTTGATCAGCTGTGAGTAGCTGGTTCTCGGGTGAGATCAGCATCGAATTTGAAGTTCAGATGTTGCCTAGCGTGTTTCAGTAGCGGGCGTTGTTTCGTCGTCGTTTTGGATTAGCATAGAAGACAGCAGTGAGTTGCGCGAGCATTCAGCTGTTGGTATTCAACAGTGGCGTAATCAGATGTCAATGCTAGTCAACTCAGCAGTGAGTGTGTAACCAGAAGCAGCTGTTAGCGTTAGCGCGCAAGAGAGAAGTTGTCACGTGTTGGTCAACAGCTGAGTTGACCACTGTTAAATTAACGTGGTTCAGCTGTTGCTAGTATAGGATGTCTGTTTCAGCTGTTGGAGCAACGAGTTCGCACGACGTCATTTGCTATATGAGTTGGAAGAGCGTTGTAATGCTTGCATCGTTTCATCAGAGAGCGAAAGCTGGTATCAGCTTTGAGAGGACTTGTGCCTTAGCTTAAGCAAAGATCTGAATTGCTTAGAAAAGTAGTGATTCGAGGATTTATATACCAAGTGCTGCTCAACTCTTAGCGTATTTTTGAACCCGGTATTTCTTATCTACTTCTTCGAAACCCTCGATAGATACTATTCATTTGAACCATTCTACGATAGATTGCCGTCGATTTCCGTCGTGGTTTGGAGCGAGATTGGTGGCGCTGAGCTCGTCTCGAGTTTCTCTTTCGAATGATACCAGTTAAGTGGCTTGAATTGACGTTAGAGGAGAAGCACGAAAGGGCTGTGAATTTGTGTGTTATCGCGACAGCTGAGTATAGCAATCTCCTGCCCGTGTGAGCTTCTGGATTTGAGCTATAGGGAAGTCCCTGCTGTATTGTTGTGCCGTGACCAGTGAGGAAGCAGTTGTGTAAGTTGAAGCTGCCGTCCATGGTGAGATCTGTTGAGTAGAACTTGAGAATTGAAGGTACGAGTTGAGCTGCTATAAACAGCTATGAGCATGATCATGCCTATATTTCTTGTTATTGAGATCTGTTTGAGATGATGCTGTGTTTACGTGAACAGATGTTACCTTGTGTGGATTTTTTATGTTCTGTTTTCACGTATTGATATTGTATACGTTGAGAATTGATTATTGAATGGCATTCATGCATACATATTGAGCCAGATTGATTGATTGATGACCTGATATAGAGCCACGTTGTGACCGGCAGACAGATGTGTCGTGCCTGAAAGGTCCAACGCTATCATCGGAGTGGTGACCGACCGATTGGTTGTGTCTGAATACCACCGAGCTGTGATGGCTGACGTGCCTGATGATCACGGACCGATGATTTCCCCGGTTGATACACTGTGCGGGTATAGAGGCTCGATTGAGATGTACTGCCAGCTGATTAGCAGGCCTTGTTGACCGATTCCTTTGGCAGCCTCATGCATTTCATAACTTGAGATATAGCATGTTGCATGATTTTCTGTTTTTAGATAGCTCTTCGTACTGAGGCTTGACCTCGTATTTCTTTTCCTTCTTTTGTTGTTTGGGTCTGTGTTGCCCAGTTGCAGGATCTTTAGGTAACCAAGATGGATAGACTGGAACTTCTGCTGGTCGATCCCCATTTCCTTGAGTCCCAGTTATTATATTACTATGTATTGATCCAGGGGATGACCTGAGGTTGTATGTATTCGGGGGATCGCTGTTGAATTGATTTTAATTACCTGTTGTTGTAGGAGTTTAGATTTAAACTTGTATTTTGAGTATGGATATTTTTAACTGATGATTTGAGTTCGGGCCTAACTTAATTTCGAAAATTTTTAGCCCTGTTTTATGCTTCCGCATTTATGTGCTTAATTGTGCTATTAATTATTGTTAATTAGCACGGGGCTTGACAAGAGATCTTTTGTAGCGTTGCTAACAGATATTGGTTAGTGTTCAGCAGTGAGTAGCGGGTGTCGTGTCCAGTTGCGACAGTAGTTCTCTGCGACGTCGTTTGAGTTAGTAGAGATCTGTTTTGGCGTAGAGCGAGATCTGTTGCAAGATATTTCTGCGAGAGGGAATACCAGTTGCGATAGATTAAGTGTGGTGGATACTGTTTCTTCATCTGTAAGCAGCTTTTGCTTATATTAGAGGACTTGGTCTTCGAATTGAGTATCCAGTTTCCATACTTAGAATATTTTCCCGATTTCCAAATCCTGTCGCGATACCCTAGCTACTGTTCACCGAACCTTATCTTCTTCGATTGCCGGCAGTAGACAGCTCCGACGAGAGCGAGAGTGGTAGCATTGGACTCCTCTTACTGAGACGCTTCGTTTGGATATCGTTTTCGAATGTTTTCTTGAAGCTGGTGAGGTGTGCGAAGACATCTCCCTTGTGTAGTCTTTTAGCATAAGCGTCGGATTTCGCTCCTAGCTTGTTGGGGTAAGTAAAGTGTAATGCCCGGGATTATAGAATTGATGATTTCGAATTTTCAGATTGTAGCTTTTGGATGAAGTAGTGTTGATCCGTAGTTGCGTTAAACCAGTCGTTGTTGCGTTAAATCAGCTGTTAGTGAGAGGAGCTTGCGACTGGGTAATCAGTAGTTGCATTGTATCTGCTTGCGACTGGTTAACCAGCTGTTGGTTGAGGAACAGTCGCTGGTAAGAAGCGACGTCGTTTTATTTATTTGTAACGCAGCGTTTTGAGTGTTGCGTCTGGTACCAGTCGTGAGGGATTTGTTGCATTGTTTGCTCCAGCTACTGGGTTAGGAGATCAGCTGTCAACAGAGAGTATGACGTATTCATTACGATGTCGTTTAAGTTATTTCACGCGACCAGTCGCTGATGGTGAGGTGACGTCGTTTGGATAATTTGAAACGCAGCGTGCTGATTGTAACGCTGGTGGCAGCTACTGGCAGCAATGGTGACGTATCCCATACGTCATCGTAGGATACGTCATTGTGGGGTAATTTAGTGAAACCAGCTGTTGGCAGAAAAGATGACGCAATTCTTTATGTCATCTGAATTGTTTCGCGTTTCAGCAGTTGATCAAGTTGAGAGAATCTGTCATCAGTTGTTGGCACGCAGCGGCGTCATTTTAATTAGTAGAAGCGACGTCGTTTTGAGGCGCGAAGAGAAATACAACGTTGGATGGTTGCTGCTGATTCTATCGAAAGGAAAAGCAGGTATCTGTTGAGAATAAACGTTGGTTTCTGTTGTAAGATACTTACTGTAGCAATGTTTGTTTTTGTTTAGAACAGCAACTGGTATCTGGTTAGCGATATGTATGAATACAGGAAGATGTTCAAACGGTGTGTGCTTATCTTATTTTGGTCGATAAATATTCAGCATGACACGTGGAATTTATATAGATTGCATGGGGAACTCTGCTGATAACAGAGATCTTCTTCTATAAATTAGATTAAATTCGTATCCTTGTACCTTAAAACTACAGAAACCAGAATTCGATTCTGTGAATTCTCTGGGATTCTTGTGATAAGAAGTTAAAAGTAGTAATTGAAGCAGTTCCCAAAACAGAGATAAACGAAGGTATAATTTGACATGAGAGTCAGGGAATTTGAATACTCGAGAATGATATTTCTTGAGTTATCCCGACAAATCACATACTTTATGATTACTGTTCTTGATTTAGAACTTGAAGTTATGTGTGTCGATCCATCACAGGTAGTGGATCTTTTATTTTGATATGAATATGATGATACGAAGAGAAAATGAATTGATTCTAATGCAAGGTCTGAGGTGACCTTATTTTCGAAGTCAGAGTGATTTCTTTAGATGGATATCCATGTCAAGATCGTATACGAATCTTGATGGCGTTGATGTGAAATGGAATCAATTCTTAGTTGAAACGAAGAGAGATGTTCAGTTATTTTGAGTTAATATTTTTGTTATGAACTTCTTTATGTTATTGCATGAACCTGTCTCTTATACTGAGATTTTTTCTCACCGGAGTTTATCCGGCTGTTGTTTGTTTTGGATGTGTGCATAACAACAGGATGAAAGAATTGAGTTACTGGGACAGGGGTAGCAAGAACCTAGAAGAAGGGCGAAAAACGAAAAGACTAGGAACCTGCTGTTAGTTTAGTTTCTGGACAAATAATAGATAGTATTTGATGTATCTGGTTTTGTATTTAATGAACAGATTTTGTACCAGTGAATACAAGGTGTATTAACCTTTGTACCGTTTTGATTTCTTTATGAGTGAACAGCTTTTGGTGACCCACTAGCTGTTGTCAGCTTTCGTGGATAGCTGCTGACAGCAACCTTCGCTTCCCATAGCGTAATATCTGTTGACAGATACCTACTGTTAATCAGTTACCTAATGTTAAAAAAAATGTGTACTTATAAAACCAGATTATACTTAGTACACTTATTGATTTAATTAATCGCCCATAAGACGAGATTAGAGTAATTGTGGGAAGAGAGTCTCACATAAAGTTCCTGCCTTTGAGCTTTGTTTAGAGCTTTTGTTGAGTTAGAGAGGTAGGTTAGCGCTAGTGGAGTTCGTAACTCCCAGCTGCTGTTTTCTGTGCTTCGGTCCCTGAGGTATTGTGTGTTACCATTTGAGCATGTGGTAGATCTGTGTGCTCGGGACGTCATTGTGGCAATCTGCTTGTAGTAATTGTTGCCCAGAGGTTTGAGGTACGGATGTGAGCTTGTTTACAGCTTAGGATTGAGCATGGATTATGCTTGGCTGTGTGTGCTCTGGCTGTTATCGTTTGTGCATTGTTATGATATCAGCTTTTGCATTTGCATACACGCATTATCCTATTGAGCTCTGTTTTGCTAGTTGTGCCTGTTCTGTTGATTTGAGAATACCAGGATGCTGTGATCGAGGACGAGCGGGTAGTTCCCGTATACCTCTGAGGCTGAGCGGGTAACTCCCGTACCTCACCTCCCTGCTGGGTTTGTTAGCCGCTATGAGCGGAGTGGGTAGCTCCCACATCTCATGAGTGAGCAATAGCAGGTGGAGCTATTTGTTTAGCATCTGGTATGGTGTACTGGAGATGAGTGGGTAGCTCCCATGTGCTCAGTATACCGTGGCCACTGATTGTCTTTCCTTTGATCAGATCTTGCTGTTGAGCTGTTGTTGAGATCCTTTTACCGTGGCCACTGATTGTCTTTCCTTTGATCAGATCTTGCTGTTGAGCTGTTGTTGAGATCCTTTGGCTCCTGCTTTCGGTTGTAGCCTTGATCCCTTGCATAGCATTTGCATATTTATCTGTTGCTTTCATTATGCTGTTTATGCTGCTCTCCGTACTGGGGTTTGACCCCGATGACCTCTGGGGCTTGTGTATTGTTGCCTGTATGTGTTTTCAGGTTTCCCAGGTTTCTCTGCTGGTCGTGGCTTTGACCCAGCTGGAGGTGCCCCAAGAGGTGGATAGAGTGTCCCAGTTAGCGTATAGCATATATGTACTAGTACTGTTAACCGGGGAATGCCCTGTGCTTGTGGGATTGTGTTATCCATTGTAGTACTGGTATTTGTATTTGTTTAAATGATGTACTCTTGTACTGAGTGTTTCTAAATTGGGATATTTTAAGTATGGTTGTATTTTAAATTATATGTTTTAAACCGTCAGGCCTAAAGCGAAAATTTTTAGCCACTTTTGTATGCTTCCGCTATGTTTGCGTGGTTTAACTCTGAGTAGAGCACGAGGCTTGACATAACCAGCTGGTTTATAATCTGCTGCCTATATCTGTGCAGATTCTGCACTTGAACTGATCTCTGAGCTGGTCTGAATCAGAGTTCTTCTGTATCAATGCTGAGCTGTGGCAGTGAGCCCATCCAGCTCGCAGCTATCCATGCCAGCTTAGTCCTATGGAGACTGATCGAGTACCCCTTGCATACAGATTCTTCCTCTGCTCCAATCAAGGGGGGTCACCTCGAGCTCATACAGCCTCTCACTGAATCAGCTCACATATCTCAGCTGACCTCCCAGCTGGTCCTTCAACTGGTTACTCAGCTGAGTTCTTCGTATTGCGCCAGTGATCTGATCTGCACTCGATACTGAGCTTGTACTCGGCTTCGCACCAAATCACTGCCCTTGTACCCTGCATTTGAACTACGCTTCAACCATTCTGCTCTTCACTTCACTGCACTTGATTTTGGTGCCGCTCGTGCTCCAAGCTGGTGAACCATCTTGGTGTTACCGATACTCCTGGAAGTAAATTGTTGTACCAGCTTGGGCGTCCCCTTACTGTTCCAGCTAGATATCTTCGACTAGTCCAGCTCAGGCGTCCCCTCATTGTTCCAGTTTGGATATCTTCATGTTCTACTCCAGTCTAAGCAAGCTGCACATATCATGTAGAGCGTTAGTACAATAATAACAGATTTTGTGTGAATCAAAACTTAGATTCTGATCTGCAGAAACAGATCCAACAATCTGTCATGCTATCCGAGCTGGTTTGTGATAGGATCAATGGAATCGAAAATTTAGTTAAAATAAACTTAGGAGTTCAGAAGGGGGGGTTGAATTAACTCCTTCGATTTTTATTTTTCGAAACCTTAAAACTGTTTTTAAAAGCCTCGCTTAACTCAGATCTGAGTGACTAGATCTGAATTAGGAGTTCAGAAGGGGGGGTTGAATGAACTCCTTCGATTTTTATTTTTCGAAACCTTAAAACTGTTTTTAAAAGCCTCGCTTAACTCAGATCTGAGTGACCAGATCTGAGGCTCTCAGTCCAAATCTGTTTTCTTGGTTAACAAGTATTGTGCGGAAAGAAACCGATTAAACAGTGAACAGTTAACAATAAATACGATGCAAGTAAGTAAAAGATAGAGTTAAGAGTTTGTTTGTGGAAGTTCGGATCTAAAGATCATAAGTCTCCCCTTATTACTTTTCAGGAAGGTTGCACTAGAAGATTTGATGTGTACAGCTTCAGTAGACACCCGATCACTCAAGCCACGCTACAAGTGAACTCCTAGCAACCACAATCTACGCAGATACCACTGCTGATTACAATCAAATGATTTTTCGAACTGCTTCACACAGCCAGTTCGTTACAGACTCTAATCTGATTTTACAAAGAAGTGATACAATAGAGTTCTATAAATTTTCAGGTTTCTTTACAATGAAACTTGTTTACAAATGTAAACCAGAAGATATCTCGAAGGTTTTTCTAATATGAACTGAACGAGAATGTTCTTCGAGATGTTCAAGACCGGGACTCAAAATATTTTTGCGAGAGTGTGTTTTATAAATCCCAAGCTTGTAGTTTCGCAGATATTCTGAGAGAGTAAAAATTCCGAGAGAGATTCAAAAACGACCGAGAGCTTTCTCGTTTGAAATCTTCAGCTATTTATACATCTCCATCCTCAACGGTCATAAATGAGCCAGTAGACACAGACCATGTTTGCATATCTTCATCGTATCAACGCATTAGATGCTCCATTAATGCTATGTAAAGGTCTGTCTAAAGTTGTCAGAGCTTTGTTGACTTTAATACCCAAAATAGATAAACATCGAATAGACCAACTCTACGTCCTACAAAGTATTCTAAATAGCTCTGAACTGGGTCTCTTTCATCTAATTTGTCTAACAGGCTTTATACGATTGAATCTTGATTGTTGAATCCTTTGGAATGAATATCTGCTGAAATCTTAGCTCAAATATGTTTCGATACTGAGATCTGTAATCTGCTCTCAAATATATAAGCTTTACTTTTCTTTTTCTATTGCGTAACTTCCCTTTTGAACTTCTTTATAACTGTATAACTGTCAGATCTGAATTCGCTCCTTTATGAGTCTTCCTCCTTAACAATATCTTCAGATCTGAAACCCCTTTTTTGGTTCTTTAACTATACCATGGTCAAATATGAAATCTCTCTTCTTTATACGTAACGTCAGCTCTCATCTCTATTCATATCTAAAATACCCTGTTCTGATCTGAATCTTTGTTTCTGAAATCTAAACAAATAACCTCTGAACTGAAACTGATATATAACCTGATCTAAATGCTCTCATCTGATCTAATAAGCTATCTTCCTCGTTACTATTCCCAATCTATCGCATCCTAAACGAAGCCTCTGTACAAGATTTGATAAGCTCTGATCTGAAATACTTAACCCTATAACTGAAATTACCCGAATATCCAAATCTGATAATATCTGATCTGAATTATTCTGAAGGCTTGTCAACTGACTCAATGCGCTCTGATCTGAAATCTGTTCTGAATATGATAGTTCAAATCTAAACGGATCTGAGTCCCCGATCCTAATCTGATAGAACCCGATAACTCCAAATCTGATAGCTTAATGTTCAGTTCTTTATCTTGTTTTTGTTATCACCAAAACTTATAAATTTTATCTTAACAATTTCCCCCTTTTTGGTGATGACAAAACTTAGCAGCCTTCGACTTAATTAGAGACAAAAATAAATTGCTCAAAGTCGTGCGATATATAAATATTCAAAACGTGCTAAGTACAAGAGATTTGTACAAATAACTGAAAAACTAAAAACTTCTCAGCTTCCTCCAAGCCAATATCGAAATCCTCTAGAGCTAGTACTTCCTCCTCTCTTCCTTGGTGGTTCACTCCTACTGCCTCTTCCTCTTCCACTATATCCATATCCAGGTTTGCTACGATCGTCAGGAGGCTGCAGACCATGACTGCTGCTTACTTCCCCTTTTTGTCATCATGGCCTCTATTGATGTAGGCTATGATTTCTGACAATTGAGTGCTAAGGGTAGCGAAGTTTTGTTGTGATTCCACGCGGAATTCAAGCATATCATGCGCAATAGTAGCTTTCTAGTCCTGTATCTCTTTACGAGTATCATCCAGTTCCTTAGACAAAGCAGCCTTTTGAACTTGCATCTCCTTACGGAGAACATTTGTTTGAACAGGAACGACCCGGTCCTGATTATCCGAAGCTATAAGAAAAGTAGTCTCAAGGTTTGAAATTTTCTTAGAAATAGCGGCCTTGAGCTCGTCTACGTGAAATATGGTTTGCACTTGCTCAAGAGAGATCTGATCAACTGTAGCTCGGAGCTATGCAAATGCTTCTGTATAATCCATAGGAAGAGCGATAGCAGATGGCAAAGAAATCTGAGGTATATCAGCTGTAAGATCTGTAGAAGGAAGGAAAACGGGTGTCTCTGTAATCTGAGTAAGGCCAACAGTTGTCTCTCCGATCGGAAGAACTACATCGGAAGATGAGATCTTAGGAATATCATCGGCGGTCAAATGCATAGGAGAATCACTAGAGGAACTAGAAAAATTCGGATTCTCAGATTGTGAAGAGCTAGAGCTGGAAAAATTCAGAATCGCGTCGGGAGATGTCACTCCGATAGATTCTACACTCTCTGAACTAGAATCCGAAGAAATACTTTGATCTGCATGTTGTACAAAGAAATCACAAAAACCTTCTACTTGTATACAATGCTGAACATCATTAAGAATTCTCTTCGGAACTGCACTTCTATCCACGACGGGTCCTACTGCAACTATATATGTACAAAGATTATAAGTACCAACTGGCAAAATATGACCGAAAATATTGAACTGTACAATATCAACACAAACTCTAGCCCAACCCCATGTCCTAATGAAAGGCGGTTGAGAGCCCAGATCTTGGACTGGCTCAACAAAAATGCAGATGGGGGCGAATGCATCCACAAACGGCCTCTGAGACATCTGGTGCTGCTCGCAAGAAGTAGTTTTCTTGCACTCACGTACCCACTTATCTGCACCCTCCCCCGTTGAGTAGGATTAGTCGCCTTATCCAGTAGGTAGATTTTATTGTTGGATGAGATCTAGCAATAACTGCACCACGCTGTACATTAGCTCCTTCAAACAGTTTTGAGCTACACGGCCGCGTTCACTCCAGTTTGTGCTCTCTCATCTGCTTCAACAATTGTGTCAAAGAAAGGCGATGAGCGTCCGAGAGCATATCTAAGACTTGAAGATCTATTACTGTAGTGGGCGTGCCAGACTCAAAATTTTTGTGCCTCGCTTCCAAAAATTTTCTCAACAACATTTCCCTGTACTTTGCTATTATATACAATCGCCTCGTCATAGCGGTCTACAATGAATCTGTTTCTGCCCATGCCAACATCTGCTCTTCTTTAGCGGCAATATCCAAAACCGACTACAAAATTGCCAAGCGGCGTAGACTGAACGAAGAAAAGAATGAACTAATCTCCTCTATAACTTTATCCCGTATCTGTACAAGAAACTCAATGTCTTGAAAATCAACAAAAACATCTCTTGGGCCGGATGCCCTTTTATTCATCTTTCTCTACAAGGGGCGCCTTCCCCTTGTCTGCAACATTAATATGTGGAAGACTGGCCTTGTACCAGTCCTTTTCCCTGATCTCAATCCCACTGCCAAATGTTATCTTGGTAGGCTCTGCAGCGGTAACAGATGGCAACATCATCTCCTCCGAAATCTGCGCCATAAGATCATCAATAGACAAAGACTCTTCATCAGACTTGAATGTCTCTGTAAGCTCCAGAACCTTGCTCAAGGGCTCTGTGTCTGTAGAGTCAATAATCTTCACCGTCTCCATCTCCTTCTACTTCTCTTTCTCCTTCTCCGTCTCAACCAGAGGTCTTTCTTCATTGGATAACACCTTGAGACTTCTTTCTTCATCATAATTAGTGATAGTAGAAACATCTATCCTGCTCTCCGTCTCAATAGGATCTGTCCCAGCAGTCTTCATCACCACTGGTTCCTCCAAATATGTTTCCACATCCTCTACCTCAGCTATCTCCGTAAGCACCTGTTTAATAATATTTTCAATTGTTTCATCATCAGACTCACCTTGAAACACCAATTTCCTCTTCGGTGCGCGGAGTCGTTGAGCACGAGGGGTCACAGCTGGTACAACAGATATAGGTTCCGGATTTTGTACCACTGGTACCATCGCCAAGTCCATTTCTGCTGGAGCAGCTCTCCCTACAGTAGTCCTCTTCTTCTTAGAGGCAGGCTCAACAGCAGCAGGAGCTGGCCTCCTCTTTGTCGCAGCCTTCTTAACCACTTTCTCTACTGGCTCATCCTCGTCAGTAGTGATATTTTTGTTCTTGGCAACGTACTTGACAACGGTCTTCACTATAAGAATTTTCAGTGGTGGGAAGGTCTTCGCCTCTCCCAGGGTTAGATTTGGAACACCCTTCAACAAAACACAAATCTAAGCTGTAAAGCCCTTGGCTTGCTTTGATGACTTGGTCACCATTTCCTTAAAAATATTGAATAGAATCTTGCTTCAGTTGATTTTTAGGCCAAAGTGAATGGACGTCATTAAAAGAAATCTGTCATGAGTAACAGCGTCGAAGGACCCAGCCTTGACAGTAACAGATTTCGGCTCATCCTCGTCAGTAGTGATATTTTTGTTCTTGGCAACGTACTTGACAACGGTCTTCACTATAAGAATTTTCAGTGGTGGGAAGGTCTTCGCCTCTCCCAGGGTTAGATTTGGAACACCCTTCAACAAAACACAAATCTAAGCTGTAAAGCCCTTGGCTTGCTTTGATGACTTGGTCACCATTTCCTTAAAAATATTGAATAGAATCTTGCTTCAGTTGATTTTTAGGCCAAAGTGAATGGCCGTCATTAAAATAAATCTGTCATGAGTAACAGCGTCGAAGGACCCAGCCTTGACAGTAACAGATTTCGCCAAGATATCATTCAGCAAGCGAAATCAAACTTCATTTCCCTCTTCTTGCAAGAGGTCTTAACTGGCTCACCAGAAGCTGAAAATATACTTCTTGCATCATAACCAATCCTTCGGTACTTCAGTCATATTTGTCAACCCTACATTCGGTAAAACGCACTGGCAAACTGCTCCTCAGATATTCCAATAAACTTGCCCTGAACGGCACTAATAACTTCATTTTCCCTAACAAAGGCAGTGCTAAAGAAATGTTCCAAGTCTTGTTCATACAGAACAGAGGGGCATCCCAGAAAACCACGAAAACCAGTAGATTCCAGGGCTTTGAATATCTTAACCATACCCTCCTTAGGAAAAGTCAGCACTGAATCAAAGTTCACTTGAAGAGCGTTCGCAATCAAAGAAGATGACATTGTTGTTGGTTGATCGAACGAAGAAAACACCAGAAAGATAGATAATATGAAATGAGAAAACACTGAAAACAAGATAGCTCAAGAGTAATTTCTCAAGGTAAATGTTAGAAATAATCGAAAAGGCGTATATAAGAGAAAAGAATATGAAAATCTCATGATGACAACACACGTGTCAATCATCCAACGGCGCGATCAGATTTTTAAAAGATTTGAAAATATTTTAAATTTTAACCACAAGGGGTAAAAAGTAAAAACGAGCGCCATTTTAACATTGTGTCACAGCTATTGATCTTTTATGTTCCATCTGGGGTACTATCAGATCTGATCACATATAAGCATCAGCTGTATATATGAGAAATATGAATAGATTCAGATCTCACGCATTCAGCTGACTTAACACTTCAGATCTTTTATCCCCCCTAAAGTTTAGGTTCTTCCAACGCAATAGTTTACCAAATCTGAAGTACTCCTCGTTCCCCCTGAACAGAAGACTCAAATCTGAAGTAAACACAAGCTGTTCAACCTGCAAAATTTTAGCACAATCATAGATTAAGGTAACTCTAAGAGATCAAGAATGTTTCGAAAATACAAAAACTTAGCGTCTAGTAGAGGCTTTGTGAAGATATCAGCAACTTGTTGGTCTGTCGACACATACTCCAGCCGGACGTCTTTCTTGAGCACGTGATCTCTTATTAAATGATTTCTGATATCTATGTGCTTTGTTCTCGAATGCAGCACTGGATTATGAGTGATTGTGATGGCACTGGTATTGTCACAGAAAATTGGAGCTTTAGAAGCATCAATGACATAGTCCTTGAGCTGGTGTTGAATCCATAAGATCTGAGCATAGCAGCTTCCAGCCGCTAAATACTCTACTTCAGCTGTGGACGTAGCAATGGATGTTTGCTTCTTACTGAACCTAGGATATCAGACGATCTCCCAAGAAATTGGCATGTACCACTTGTGATTCGCCTATCAAATCCTGCGCCGCTAAATACTCTACTTCAGCTGTGGACGTAGCAATGGATGTTTGCTTCTTACTGAACCAGGATATCAGACGATCTCCCAAGAATTGGCATGTACCACTTGTGATTCGCCTATCAATCCTGCAACCTACGTAATCTGCATCGCTATAACCAATTAGTTGAAAACTGGAGTCTTTGGGATACCAAAGACCCACATTGGAAGTTCCTTTCAAATATTTAAAATCCTTTTTACTGCAATGTAATGCGACTGTTTTGGCTCAGCTTGGAATCTAGCACACATACATATAGCAAACATGATTTCTGGTCTGCTAGCAGTTAAGTATAGCAATGAGCCAATAATACCACGATACAATGATACCTCAATTGCTGTTCCAGCTTCGTATTTGTCCAATTTGATTGAAGCACTCATCGGGGTCACTGCTGCTGAACAATTTTCCATTCCAAACTTCTTCAGCAGTTCTTTCGTATATTTAGCTTGATTGATGAAGATGTCATTCTCAGTTGTCTAAATTGTAAACCCAGAAAGAACGTCAGCTCTCCCATCATGCTCATCTCAAATTTGTCCTGCATCAACTTAGAAAACTTTTGGCACAGTTTCGGGTTAGTTGACACAAAGATAATATCATCAACATATATCTGTACCAACTAGACATGATCATTCTTGACAAGTTTAAATAAAGTCTTATCGATAGTGCCTATAACAAAATCATGCTCTATAAGAAATTTTGATAGTGTTTCATACCAAGCTCTGGGTGCTTGCTTCAACCCGTATAGAGCTTTTTCCAGTTATATACGTGATCTGGATATGTATGATTCACGAAGCCAGGAAGTTGTGCAACACACTTCCTCTGTTAAGATGCCATTAAGAAAGGCACTCTTTACATCCATTTGAAAGACTTTGAAGACTTTATATGCAGCATATGCAAGAAACATGTGAATGGCTTCTAGTCTAGCTACTAGAGCAAAGGTCTCATCGAAATCTATTCCTTCTAGTTGTCTAAAGCCTTGAGCTACCAATCTAGCCTGGTTTCTAATCACAACAGAATCCTCATTCAGCTTGTTCCTAAAGACCCATTTAGTTCCTATCACTGAATGATTAGTAGGTCGAGGAACTAACTGCCATACATTATTTCTCTTAAATTGGCTAAGTTCATATTGCATAGCATCTATCCAGCTTCGGTCTACTAAGGCTTCTTCTATCAGCTTTGGTTATATATGCGAAATGAATGCTGAATTGAAGTACTCATACATAAGCTGGCCTCGTGTTCGAACAAGAGAATGTACATTACCTATGATTTGCTCGGGTGGATGATTTGTATTCCACCGAAGATCAGATCCGATTGGATTTGATCCTTCTTCTGCTTGGATTTCTGGTTGAATGGCTTCATCAGATACCACTTGATTATTTTCATTGATAGCTTGAGTATCTAAAGCTGGTCTTGATCCCAATTGATGTGAACGTTGTTCTAGATTTGGATCAGATACCAATTGATATATTGTAGAATCTGCTTGCGCAACTTCTTGCCCAACAGTTGTTCCACACCCTACAGCTGGCACACTGGTTGAGATCTGTTCCTGTACTGGGTCAACATTAGTCAAATCAATGACTTCTATGTTACCTGTCAGATCTGCTTGCGCGTTATCGTTTGGTGTATCCAGAGCTGGTTGTATCTCAGTTGAATGTCGAATCTGTGGCACGTCATCACTTGATTCATCAAATCTTGTTGATTCCAGACGTGTACATAGATCATGTAAGCCCGCAGCTGAGTTGGAACGAAAACTGGTTTCATCGAACACCACGTGAGCTGATTCTTCAACCGTCAAGCTCCGGTTGTTAAACAGTCAGTATGCTTTGCTCACTGCAGAGTATCCAAGAAACAAACCTGCATCATATTTTGCATCGAAAGCTGTTAGATGCTTTTTGCGATTATTATGAATGAAACATCTGCATCCAAACACCCTCAAATTAAGATATATCAGGTTTCTTGCCACTCCAGATCTCATATGGGGTTACACCATGAATCTTGTTAATCATAGATCTGTTTTGAGTGCAAGCTGTGTTAACTGCTTCTGCCCAAAATTTTGGAGAAATACCGGAATATGAAATCATAGATCGAGCAGCTTATTTTAAAGTACGGTTTCTCCTCTCAGCTAACCCGTTCTGCTGAGGAGTTCTAGCTGCTGAAAGCTCATGCTTAATTCCAATGTCTTCCAGATAAGAGAATAGATTATGATTAAAAACTCAGTACCTCTATCACTCCTTATCCGGTTGACAATACAATATTTGTCATTTTGTAAGTGTTTTAAAAGCTTAATCAACTTGTCAGCGGTTTGATATTTTGATTTTAAAAACAACACCCATGTAAATTTTGTAAAATCATCGACAACAACAACAAGGGTGTAATTTGTTTCCCCTAAGCTGATTACGGGTATAGGACCAAAAATATCCATATGTAAAATCTCCAAGCTTCGGGAAGAACGAATACCGCTTTTATTTTTAAAACTAGAACGAATCTGTTTTCCCAGTTGACACGCAGAGCAAATCTTGTCCGTAGAAAAATTTATTTTGGGCATACCAGAAACCAATTCAAGCTTACTCAATTTCGCAAGTGTTTTGAAATTCAGATGGTCCATTATTTGATGCCACAGCCAGCTCTTGGAAGAGTCATCTGCTAGGCAAATATGTCCAGATCCCAGATGCTCTGACCAGTTGACAATGTAGGTATTCCCAGATCTGTTTCCTACTAACACTGTCATCACATCTGGATTTTGAACTGTGCACGTGTGCTTTTGAAAGTTAACTGTGTAACCATTGTCACACAGCTGACTTACGCTAATCAGATTAGAGCACAAATTCTCAACAACAAGTATATAATTAATTGAAATATTATCATGGGTAAGCTTACCCTTACCCACAATGTTACCTTGTGAATTGTCGCCAAATACAATTCTGGTCCTTTGTGTGCCGTCTGATCTGATAACAGCTTTGAGTTTCCAGTCATGTTGCCTTGCACAGCCACTGTCCAGATACCATATCCTTGATTCTTCTGAAGCTCTGTACCTGTTATTCTGAAATCATGAAAATAAGATTTTGGTACCCAATTTTACTTGGGTCCAGATCGGATTACCCCTTTCGGGACCTATACTTGAATTACCTTTACAGCTTTTCCGGTATGGATATCCACTAGGGTTCGTGCAAAAATCTTATGTGATCTGTTGAGATTTGGCTTCGCACTTTGACCATTCAGATCTTGCTTGGGCTGAACCTTTACCCATACATATTTGGCCTTCTTTGAACCACGTCTTTGCTGGTTCAGAACATACTACTTAGGTCCAGCTTTCACTTTGTTCTTCTCAAGTCTGTTCTTTAGCCAGCTGGGCTTAGAGTTCTCAGGATTGGTATAACCAATACCACTTTTTCCCTTATGGTTCAGCTGTAGTGAGATCTGATCATTGTACTTAACCGACTCACATACATCGTGTATCACACTGGCTTTGACAAAATTCATTTTCTTGAACTTGTCACCATCCATATTTGACTGAGTACTCGTTCCCTCAGAGCTGCTTTCACCAAAACTGAAGCCTAAGCCAGATTTTTCATTTAATGGCTTCTGGGTCTCATGAAGCTTGCCTAAGGAGACAGAAGACTTAGTCCAGGAGCTCATCATTTGACTTAATCTCTTATTTTCAGATGAGAGATCACAGGACTTTGTTCTCAAAAGATCATTCCCGATCTTCAGCTTACTAAACTCAGTTTGTAAACTGTCAATATCCTCAAGCTGAGAAGTGCTTGATTCAACTGAACTATTTTTCAAACATCCGTTTTCAGCTTTGATCTCCTCGAATGTCTTAGATAGCTTTGGGTACTCAAGGACCAATTCATTAAGTGCATTGATGAGGTCCTCTCGTGTAAATTCACTATTAGAGAAGTCACATACCTCATCAACAATTGTTTGGTTGGCCATCAAGCAGTGGACATCTTCTTGCTCACTTTCGCTGGATGAGCTGCTTGATGTTGTCTCGGAATCTGAGTCCGCCCAGTTTTTGTTGCTCTCCTCAGCAACAATAACTTTCCGATCATTCTTCTTGTGGGGCCTCTTCTCAGATCTATTTCTCCTTCTTTCTGTGGATCTTTCTTTTGACCTCAATGTGGACCTCTTGTCATCTTTCTTGGGCCTGTTGCAATCTGCTGCAAAGTGCCCAGGTCTGCCACAGTTATAACAATTTAAATCAGTAGTAATCTGTCAGATTTATGAGCTTGTTATAATTTAAAGAATGGTTTTGAGTTCTTCTCATAAATTTCCCAAACTTCTTGAAGAAGAGGTACATGACGTCGTTGCTCATTTGCTCTACTGACTTGCTAGGTGAGAACTTTTCAGATGTTGTTGCAGCAAGTGCCTTGGTTGGTTGGGAGGTTTGATGGTCCAGCCTCAGATCTGGTCTCCAGCTCAAACTCATATGCTTTCAGATTTGCGAAGAGATCGTGTAGTTCAAGATTGTTCAGATCCTTAGACTCTCTCATTGCCATCGTCTTAACATCTCACTCCCTCGGTAGCGCTCTCATCACTTTAAGGGCCAGTTATCTGTTGCTATATTCTTTTCCAGACTAATCATCTCTATCACAAAAGCACTGAATCTCTCATCAAATTTCCCCATCGTCTCTCCCTCTCGCATCTTTATCGACTCATATTTCTGCTGGGAAAACGTCAGCTTGTTCTCTTTGGTCTCGTCGTTGCCTTCACAGATTTGCGTCAGTTTCTCTTAGAACTCCTTGGCAGTGGCGCAGGTCTTTATCTTGCTGAACATGTTTTTATCCAGCGTCTTATATAGAATATCCTTTGCCACATTATCCAAATTCTCCTTTTTCTTATCCTCTGGTGTATACTCCATTCTGGTCTTTTCTATCCAAAGTAGAGCACCAACAGTAATCTCCATAGCCGTATTAGCCTTCATAATCTTCATGGGTCCATCTGTAATGATGTACCACATGTCATCATCTTGCAATGCCAAATGGGCTTGCATCCTGATCTTCCAGTCGTCATACTCCTCCTTAGAAAACATAGGAATTTTATTGTGATAAGCAGGCATATTTAAATGTAAGCACAAAGATCAGACTGTTCAATAACTGAGAGTTCAGGCTCTGATACCAATTGATAGGATCAATGGAATCGAAAATATAGTTAAAATCAGCTTCGGAGTTCAGAAGGGGGGGTTGAATGAACTCCTTTGATTTTTATTTTTCGAAACCTTAATTTTTACAGGCCTCGCTTAACTCAGATCTGAGGCTCTCAGTCCAAATCTGTTTTCTCGATTAACAAGTATTGTGCGGAAAGAAATCGATTAAACAGTGAAAAGTTAACAATAAATACGATGCAAGTAAGTAAAAGATAGGGCTGAGAGTTTGTTTGTGGAAGTTCGGATCTGAAGATCCTACGTCTCTCCTTCTTCCTTTTTAGGAAGGTTCCACTAGAAGATTTGATGTGTACAGCTTCAGTAGACACTCGATCACTCAAGCCACGCTACAAGTGAACTCCTAGAAACAACAATCTACGCAGAACCACTGTCGATTACAATCAAATGATTTTTCGAACTGCTTCACACAGCAAGTTCATTACAGACTCTAATCAGATTTTACAAAGAAAACGATACAATAGAGTTCTGTAAATCTTCTGGTTTCTTTACATATTTACAAATTTAAACCAGAATATATCTCGAAGGTTTTTCTAATTTGAACTGAACGAGAATGTTCTTCGAGATATTCAAGACCTGGACTCAAAATATTTTTGCGAGAGTGCGTTTTAGAAATCCCAAGCTTGTAGTTTCGCAGAGAGTCTGAGAGAGTAAAACTTTCGAGAGAGATTCAAAAACGCCCGAGAGCTTTCTCGTTTGAAATTTTCATCTATTTATACATCCCATCCTCAACTATCATAAATGAGCCAATAGACACAGACCATGTTTGTATATCTTCATCGTAACAACGCATTAAATGCTCCATTAATTCTATGCGAAGGTCTGTCTAAAGTTGTCAGAGCTTTGTTGACTTTAATACCCAAAATAGATAAACATCGAATACACCAACTCTGCATCCTACAAAGTATTCTCCAAATAGCTCTGAACTGAGTCTCTTTCATCCACTTTGTCTAACAGGCTTTATACGATTGAATCTTGATCATTGAATCCTTTGGAATGAATATCTGATGAAATCTTAAGCTCAAATCTGTTTCGACACTGAGATCTGAAATCTGCTCTCAAATATATAAGCTTTACTTTTCTTTTTCTATTGCGTAACTTCCCTTTTTAACTTCTTATAACTGTATAACTATCAGATCTGAATTCTCTCGTTTATGAGTCTTCCTCCTTAACAATATCTTAAGATCTGAAAACCACCTTTTTGTTTCCTTAACTATACCATGGTCAAATCTGAAATCTCTCTTCTTTACACGTAACGTCAGCTCTCATCTCTATTCATATCTTAAGAACCCTGTTCTGATCTGAATCTTCGTTTCTGAAATCTAAACAAATAACCTCTGAACTGAAATTGATATATAACCTGATCTGAATTCTCTCATCTGATCTGAATCATTTGTCCTTAACCAGCTGGTTTCTAATCTTCTCCCTATATCTAGGCAGATTCTGCACTTGAGCTCATCTCTGAGCTGGTCTGCTTCAGATTTCTTCTGGATCAATGCTGAGTTGTGGCAGTTTGCCCATCCAGCTGGCAGCGATAGCTGCCAGCTTAGTCCTATGGAGACTTATCGAGTACCCCTTGCATACAGATTCTTCCTCTGCTCCAATCAAGGGTGGTCACCTCGAGCTCGTCCAACCTCTCACTGAATCAGCTCTCATATCTCAGCTGACCTCCCAGCTGGTCCTTCAGCTGGTTGCTCAGTTGTAGTTCTTCGTATTATATCTAGGCAGATTCTGCACTTGAGCTCATCTCTGAGCTGGTCTGCTTCAGATTTCTTCTGTATCAATGCTGAGTTGTGGCAGTGTGCCCATCCAGCTGGCAGCTATCTATGGAGACTTATCGAGTACCCCTTGCATACAGATTCTTCCTCTGCTCCAATCAAGGGTGGTCACCTCGAGCTCGTCCAACCTCTCACTGAATCAGCTCTCATATCTCAGCTGACCTCCCAGCTGGTCCTTCAGCTGGTTGCTCAGTTGAGTTCTTCGTATTGATCCAGTGATCTGATCTGCACTCGATCATTGCGCTTGTACTCGGCTTCGCACTCAATCACTTCCCTTGTACTCTGCACTTGAACTGCGGTTCAACCATTCTGCTCTTCACTTCACTGCGCTTGATCTTCGTGCCGCTCCTACTCCAAGCTGGTGAACCAGCTTGGTGTTACCTACACTCCTGGAAGTAAACTATTGTACCAGCTTGGACGTCCCCTTACTGTTACAGCTAGATATCTTCGACCAGTCCATCTCAGGTGTCCCCTCACTGTTCAGTTTGGATAACTTCATTTCTACTCCAGTCTAAGCAAGCTGCGCATGTCATGTAGAGCGTTAGTACAATAAAACAGATTTTGTGTGAATCAAAACTTAGATTATGATATGCAGAAACAGATCCAACAATCTGTAATGCTATCCGAGCTGGTTTGACCTTAACCAGCTTGCCAGCTTATCTCCATTCTGGTTTGCGCTGAGCTGGTCTTTACTTCGAGCTGGTTGCTTTATTGAGCCGTTGAAAGCTCTCTTCTTCTCTTCTCATCAGCTCTTGTTCGCAAATGCTCTTGAGCTGATCTTCTAATCTTGCTTTTGTCATCTGCTCTTCTACTCTGCTGCTCTTGTTCTTCTTGTCCAACTGGATTGTCCTTAACAAGCTAGTTTCTAATCTGCTCCCTATATCTGGGCAGATTCTGCACTTGAGCGGATCTCTGAGCTGGTCTGCTTCAGAGTTCTTTTAGAATAATGCTGAGTTGTGGCAATGTGCCCATCCAGATCGCAACTATCCATGCCAGCTAGTCCTACGGAGATTGATCGAGTACCCCCTGCATATAGATTCTTCCTCTGCTCCAATCAAGAGGTCACCTCGAGCTCGTCCAGTCTCTCACTGATTCATCTCGTATATCTCAGCTGACCTCCCAACTGGTCCTTCAACTTGTTGCTCAGCTGAGTTCTTCGTACTGATCTAGTGATCTGATCTGTAGTCGATCACTATGCTTGTACTCGGCTTCGTACTCAATCACTACACTTGTACTCTGCACTTGAACTATGATTCAACCATTCTGCTCTTAACTTCACTGCGCTTGATCTTCGTTCCGCTCCTGCTCCAAGCTGGTGACCCAGTTTTGTGTTACCTGCACTCGTGGAAGTAAACTGTTGTACCAGCTTGGGCGTCCCCTTACTATTCCAGCTAGATATCTTCGACCAGCCAGCTCAGGCGTCCCGTCACTATTCCAGTTTGGATATCTTCATGTCTACTCCAGTCTAAGCAAGTTGTGCATGTCATGTAGAGCGTTAGTAAAATAATAACAGATTTTGTGTGAATTAAAACTTAGATTCAGATCTGAAGAAATAGATCCAACAATCTGTCATGCTATCCGAGCTGGTTTGACCTTCACCAGCTTGCCAGCTTATCTCCATTCTGGTTGCACCGAGCTGGTCTTTACTTCGAGCTGGTTGCTTTATTGAGCCGTTCAAAACTCTCTTCTCATCTGCTCTTGTTCGCAACTGCTCTTATGTGATCTTCTATTCGCTCTTGTCATCTGCTCTTCTACTCAGCTGCTCTTGTTCTTCTTGTCCAGCTGGTTTGTCCTTAACCAGCTGGTTTGTCCTTCACCAGCTGGTTTCTAATCTGCTCCCTATATCAGGGCAGATTCTGCACTTGAGCCGATCTTTGAGCTGGTCTGCTTCAAAGTTCTACTGAATCAATGCATAGCTGTGGCAGTGTTTCCCTCCAGGTCCCAGCTATCCATGCCAGCTTAGTCCTATGGAGACTGATCGAGTACCCACTTCATACAGATTCTTCCTCTGCTCCAATCAAGGGTGGTCACCTCGAGCTCATCCAGCCTCTCACTGAATCAGCTCGCATATCTCAGCTGACCTCCCAGCTGGTCCTTCAATTGGTTGCTCAGCTGAGTTCTTCGTACTGATCCATTGATCTGATATGCACTCGATCACTGCGCTTGTACTCGGCTTCGCACTCAATCAATGCCATTGTACTCTGCACTTGAACTGCGCTTCAACCATCTGCTCTTCACTTCACTGTGCTTGATCTTCGTGC
>KV010260.1:25558-41374 GCA_001598015.1 Dorcoceras hygrometricum | reverse complement strand
GGGAATCGTGCAGCTGTCCCACATCGGGAATTGAGCCTGGTCAAACCTTCCTTATATATGACTTCGTATTATGTGTAAATAATTAATACAAGTCGTGATAGACCCAAGAAGGTTCCTCGAGGGCGAGTAGGTGCGAAGCACCTACGAGCCCGCGCCCACGCCCGCGTCCGTGGCTACGATGTGGCGGACGCAGGCGCTGTACGTGCGAAGCATTGAGGAGCTCTTAAATTTATGCTCGAGTGACACGGGATGACTAGGCAGTGACGTGGATACGATGTGGCCACAGTGGCGGTTGAGTGGGCAGTGACAAGGCTGAATAATATCAACCATTGGATCGGTTACATATTGAAGGGGTGTGATGAATCGCGAAAAGTTGCGATCAGAACCATTGAATGGATTGTGACAAGACACGATCCTGGCCGTTGGTGAAACGATGCAATCTGGAGCGTCTGATCAAGGATCAATGGATGTGATTGGTTCAATCATAGGGTTGCATGGTGAAGAGTCATGATCCTTCAGAATGGACACAATCTGGACCATTGGATGTAGATCCAATGGCTACAGATCAATTCATTCCTAAGAGTTGTGACTATTCACGAAATACCCCCTGCCTCTTCATACTCTATAAATAGAACCCCCCAAGTCTGAATTGAATACACCAAGAAATCCTAGCATTTCTAATCTTCCTCACTCCCATATTCTCTCTGCATTCAGAGTCCAAAAAGCATCTGAAAGAGTTCGCTGTTCTCGTAATTTGGTGTGCTCCTATTACGAGAAATTCGTCGTTGTATCTTGAGAAACGATTGCCAATAAACCGTAAGCACCTAGGCGAGGCAAAATCGTTTTAAAGAAATAGTGTTCAACACTATCCTCGACGATCACAAGTATGCAATTCAATAAAAAGTGCCTACTAGTTTAAATCGATATTTATGTAGCACTGACATGGCATCCGTAAATACAACTATGTCATCTACTGTTGTGCATGGGGAGAAGCCCGAGAAGTTCAACGGCACTGAATTCAAGAGATGGAAACAAAAGATGTTGTTCTACTTGACCACCTTGAACCTGGTGAGGTTCTTGCGTGAGGATGCCCCCACTATCGCTGAAAATGAGACCGACAAAGACAAAAGGGCAGCATTCGAAGCATGGGGACATGGTGACTTCCTATGTCGTAACTATGTCCTGAATGGACTGGACAACTCGTTATATAACGTGTATAGTCCTATGACAACAGCGAAACTGTTGTGCGAATCCCTGGAGAATAAATATAAAACTGAGGGTGCCGGACTGAAGAAATTCATCGTTGGCAAATTCCTCGACTACAAAATGGTGAATTCCAAATCTGTGATGTCTCAAGTCCAATAAATGCAACTGATATTGCATGATCCACTTGCCGAGGGTATGGAGATGAGCCCCCCCCCCCTTCTGAACTCATGGGCTTATTTTGTTTCTGCTTTCGATCATATTGATCCTATCAATTGGTATCAGAGCCTTGTCATCTTAGTTATTGAGAAGTCTGATCTTCTGTGCTTATATTCAAATATGTCTGCTTCTCACAATAAGATTCCTATGTTTTCTAGGGAGGAGTATGATGACTGGAAGATCAGGATGCAAGCCTATCTTGCAGCTCAGGATGATGATATGTGGTTCGTCATAACTGATGGACCCGTGAAGATCATGAAGGCCAACACGACCATGGCTATTACTGCTGGAGCTGCACAATGGATAAGAAGACCAGATTTGAGTACACACCGGAAGATAAGAAGAAAGCAAATCTAGACAACGTAGCAAAGGATATACTCTACAAGACGTTGGACAAAAATATTTTCAGCAAAATAAAGACCTGCGCTACTGCAAAAGAAATCTGGGAAAAGCTAACTCAAATCTGTGAAGGCAATGATGAGACGAAAGAAAATAAGCTGACTGTTGCCCAGCAGAAGTATGAGTCAATCAAGATGAGAGAAGGAGAGACCATGACCGAATTCAACGAGAGATTCAGATCTGTCGTGATAGAGCTGACAAGCCTTGGAAAAAAGTACAGCAACAGAGAACTTGCTCTTAAAGTGATGAGAGCACTTCCAAGGGAATGGGACGTAAATATGATGGCAATGCGAGAATCAAAAGATCTGAACAAACTGGAACTCCATGATTTGTTCACCAATCTTAAAGCTTATGAGTTCGAGCTGGAAACCAGATCAGAGGCTGAGCCATCAACCTCACAACGCACGAAGGTTCTTTTTGCTACAATTTCAGAACAGAACTCACCAAGCAAGTCAGAAGAGCAAATCATTAACGACATAATTTGTTAGGAATCAGATTTCTAGACTTGTGATTAATCGGATTTTGAGTTAGATTAGTCACGAGAATTAAGACTTTTGATTTCTGGAATTTCGAATTTTTGGTGAATTCTGTTTGAAAGCTGTTATGTGTATTACGTGAAACTGAATGGTTGAATTGAATTGATATATGTTCTGTTTTACGTATTGGGCATTGTACGCATTGAGCATTGATATTGATTGCATACATGCATACATATTGAGCCTTTGACAGATTGATTGATGACCTGATTGGGTGCCACGTTGTGACTGGCCGACTGATGAGTCATGCCTGAAAAGTCCAACGCTATCATCGGAGTGGTGACTATCGGATTCGAGTGTCTACCATCGAGCTGTGATGGGCTGACGGGTAGAATTCGCTGTTCTCGTAATTTGGTGTGCTCCTATTACAAGAAATTCGTCGTTGTATCTTGAGAAACGATTGCCAATAAACCGTAAGCACCTGGGCGGGGCAAAATCATTTTAAAGAAATAGTGTTCAACACTATCCTCGATGATCACAAGTCTGCTTCGACATAAAAGTTCCTACATTTTATTCATATAATAAAAGTACAAGCACCTAAAAAAAATGAAGGCTCACCATTGCGGCGTTAGAAACCTAAACCCTTTAGCCTTTCAATCACTAGAAACTAAAATCCAATGATAAAATTCGACCAATGATTTTGGCTCTTGTTGTAGCTCTCGACCAATTATTTAGTATACAATGAACTTCCAAATTCTCCGACCTAATTCTAAATCTCCTATCGTCCAGTGTTGTCTCCATGCTAAAATATTGCTCCAGTGCAAGTATGAAGGAGATGCGAGAATCTCTTTTGCCATTATAGACAAAATGAGATATATTTGCATCTTTTACCCCCACAATTGCAGTATGTCGAACGTCTCCTCATCTACATCACTAAAATCAAAGTGGTGGTAAAATCATTCTCAAGTTTCTGATTAGAATTTGAGGATTTTTATGGACGTTTCCTCCTCTCACGTAATAAATGTAGTACTTTAGATAGTCTAGAGGTGTTGTTATTAGTGGATCATGAATTTTTGTGTTTGTGTATCTATTTATGCACCATATTTTACAATATATTCATTATAAATGTCAGTTAAAATTATGTATAACACTAAACAGAATCATAGAAAAAGAATGACATATATCAGTTATTGAGTTTAAAAAATCATAATATAAGGTAACTAATTCCTCTACGCCATCTAATTTTTAGTCTATGGTATAAAATAATAGCACATAAAAAAATATCAAAATTTTGAAAAAGATATTTCTCCCATTTTGTTTTCATTCTAAGAATGCATTCAACTAATGCAGGATCATTATGATTTAATGTCACTAAAAATACATGTAATATTACAAAGATGTGTTAAAACTAAATGACAAGTGGGATAATAAACACCAGAGAGTTGGCCAGTTTTATCGTTAAACTTTTAAAATTGCACATATAGTTGTACAAATATTCAATTGGTTTGAATACAAATAAATAATCGATGCTTGAACAATTTGATAAAAAATGAGCTACACAAATCTTTATATGCAAAAGTGGACAACGACAGTTTGTACGTAGAGTTCCATCGTGTTGAAACATTGCGCACAAACCGTTTCTGCATCATCCAATTTATTTGAAAAAAATTGCCCCATTGTTTCATTACTTGGGGATGTATCCACATATAATATATTACAGATCTAATTGGTCTAATATAATTATCTAAACTTCTAAAATCATCTTGAACACACATGTTAAAATATGACATGTACATCGAATATGAAAAAATGTTCCACCTATTCATGGTTGACATAGTCTAATAAGTTCGTCAATTCTACAAGTATTTGTACTTGAATTATCAAAAGAAATTTAAGAAAAAAGTTTGTAGCATTGTCAAACCATATGTCTCCAAAATAATAATAATAAGATGAGAAATATGTTGTGCAGTGTGTAGTCATTGAAACATCGTTATAAAAGCAACGTTTTTGGATATTCCATGAACTATCTCCCCAATGACAGCTAATACCCATGTATAACAAGATTGTCACTAATCACTCCAGATATCAGAACACAAAGACACTTTATTTTCTAAATTAGCAAATTTTTTAATCAATTTTTTTTTTTGTGCAGCAACTAATTTCTTAAAGGTACGTTTAAGTGTGATGCGTCTATTGTAGGATTAGCACTAGATGAAAGGTAATTTTCGAAAGATAATTTATCACCAAAGCTAAAGAAAAGTTGTTCAACAACAATATACCTAGCAGTTTCTTCCCCAAATTGAGATTTAAAAATTTAAAGAGTTGAGAGTCGTTACCAGATTGTGATGAAAATGAAGGTATTTGAGTTTGAGATCAAGATATACCAATTTCCACCGGATTGCTCTTCTCTATGTGGCGATTCAATGTGTCATAGCCTCCTCCGTGTTGCTATTTGTAAGATTTTGAACAATATTTACACATTCTTTGCATATCACTCGAAGGAAGTGTCATCTTATCGAAGTGTTTGATGAAAACATTGGGTTTAGGCCACCCACCCATCGATACCATCGCCATCGCGGGTGTACTCATGCTGCCTTGAGTCCCTTGGCTTTGCTGGCGTGCTGGTTGGGCTTCGACATGTTCTTGATGTTAAGATAAAATTATAAGTTTTCATGATAACACAAACAAGATAAAGAACTGAATATAATATTTGGACTATAAGTAATCGGGTTAAGGACTTAACCGATTAGGCGTCTCTTTCAGATCAGATCAGAACAACTCAGATAAGAGCGTATCAGTTCAGTTCAGAGGCTTATATAACAGATCAGCTCAGAGCATATCAGTTCAGTTCAGAGGCTTATATAACAGATCAGATCAGAGCGTATCATATAAGTTCGGAGGCTTATATAAAAGATCAGATCAGAGCGTTTCAGATCAGAATCCATTCAGCTCAGAGGAATCAGACCATATCAGAGGCTCTAAGGAACAGAACAGGTTTAGTAATCTTGTTGTTTGGTTTTTGCAGTTCAGATCTCAGCAGCAGCGAAAGCTGATGCTATTCGTAGAGAAGCATTTCAGATCAGACAAAGATATGGGTAAAGAGAGAAAAAGGGAAAAATTCGTAAAGGAGAAAGATCTTGAAGCTTATATATACGAAACAGCTTAGAGCTGATTTCAGCTCAGAGCCGAAGAATATTTCAGCTCAAAAACAGATCTCAGATCACAGCTTCAGATCTTAACAGCTATTTGGTCCAGAGGATTCAACGATCAAGATTAAAGCATATAAAGCCTTTAAGACAAATTGGATTAAAGATATTCAAGATAAGAGTCCTTTAGAGTATATCATACAGAACGCAGAGTTGGTACAGTCGATGTTTACCAATTCTGGCTATAAAGTCTACTAAGATCTGACAATAGCAGACAAATATCTACTCAGAATTAATGGCGTAATTAATGCTCTGTACGATGAAGGTATTCAAATAAGGTTTATGTCTACTGGCTCATTTAATGACCGTTGAAGATGGGTATCTATATATAGCTGAAGTGGTTCAAGCAGAAAATTTCTTCCGGAGATTACCGACTTTGAAGCTCTCGATACCCGATACTCGTCTCTCAACTCTCGGGATAAAATCTTTCTAGTCTCAATCTATTTTATATCCCAGCTCTCAATCTCGAAAACAAGCCTTGAAGCTTTTCAGTTCTTAATCAAATTAACCTTCGAGATTTCCTTCTGGTTTACGTTAGCAAATTAATCTTATTGTATAAGAAACCAGAAGTTTTACAAACTCTGTTAGTTTTTGTATTCGTTGAAATAATCAGATCAGAGTCTGTAAAGAACTTGCTACTTCAAGCAGTTCTAAAATACTTTTGTTTGTAATCAGCAGAGGAGTCCGCCTTGTATTTGGTTGCTAGGAGTTCACTTTAAGTGAGGCTTAAGTTAGTAGGTGCTTGCAGACCCTGTAGCCATCAAAGTCTTCTAGTGGAACCTTCCTGAAAAGGAAGAAGGGGAGACGTAGGATTTTGAGATCCGAACTTTCAGAAACAAACTCTTGACTCTCTCTATTTAATTACTTGCATCGTTATTTTCTTACTGTTCACTATTTAATCGGTTTATTTCCGCACTATATTATTAATTGAGAAAACAGATTAGAACTGAGAACCTCTAAGCTGGTCATTCAGTTTTGAGTTGATTACAGGTTTTTAAATCATTTTTATAAAAGGATTTGAAATAGAAAAATCAAAGGAGTTCATTCAACCCCCTCCTTCTGAACTCCTGAGCTTATTTGTTTTTACTTTCGATCCTATTGATCCTATCAATTGGTATCAGAGCCTTGTCATCTCAGTTATTGAGCAGTCTAATCTTCTGTGCTTATATTCAAATATGTATGCCTCTCATAATAAGATTCCTATGTTTTCTAAGGAGGAGTATGATGACTGGATGCAAGCCCATCTTGCAGCTCAGGATGATGATATGTGGTTCGTCATAACTGATGGACCCGTGAAGATCATGAAGGCCAACACGACCATGGCTATTACTGCTGGAGCTGCACAATGGATAAGAAGACCAGATTTGAGTACACACCGGAAGATAAGAAGAAAGCAAATCTAGACAACGTAGCAAAGGATATACTCTACAACCTCGATCGACACTGTTCATTCGAACATTTCTTCCGCCATTTCCCGTCGTTTCCAGCCTTTGTTTTGATAATCTTGGTGGCGCTGAGTTCACCTAGCTTAACTCTTTCGTTTGCTACCCATTAGAGGACTTGAATCAGCGTTGGAGAAGGAGGGCGAAGCTACTGCGTCTTCGTGCCGTGTAGTCCGTTGGTTCTTCTGTTGGATTAAGCTTTTGGGTGAGCATTTCTTGTTGAATTGAGCTCTGTCCTAGTAGTTATTACATGCGTAGATGTTTAGAACTTGATTTTAGTTCTGTCCGTATGTGTTTAAGTGCGTATGTTTAGATTTGAGCTAAGATATTAGCTACCTTGCACAGATTTCAGTTCCTTGAAGCTTCTGCCGTGTATTTCGAACCAGGAGGAATCTGTTCCTCAGGCCGTGTGTTTCTGCCGTGCCCTGTTCGAATTGGTGAGGTATTTTTAAGCTATTGAAGGTACGAATTGAGCAGCCCTTAATAGCTTGATGCGTGAACATGGCTATAATCCTTGCTGTGAAATCTGTTGGCATGATTATGTGATTCTACGTGGAGCAATTTGTTGAATTGATTGAGTTACATCCTGTTTTACGTATTGAATTGTATGCATTGTGCATTTGATATTGATTGGAATACATGCATACATCTTGAGCCTGATTGACAGATTGATTGACGACCTGATTGAGAGCCACGTTGCGACTGTCCGACAGAGTTTTCGTGCCTGAAAAGTCCAACGCTATCATCGGAGTGGTGACGACCGGATTCGAGTGTCTACCACCGAGATGTGATGGGTTGACGGACCCTGAAGATCGTGGACCGATGATTTCCACCGGCTAACTTGCTGTGCGTGGTATAGATGCTCGACATATTTGATTGCCAGTTGACTTACTGGTCTAGCTATCCGATTATTTGATAGCCCTCATGCATTCATGGCATTGATTTATAGCATGTTGTCATGTTTAGCTGTTTTGATAGCTCTTCGTACTGAGGCTTGACCTCGTATTTGTTTCCTGCTTTTGTGTCTTGGGTCTGTGTTGCCCATTTGCAGGATCATCAGGTAACCAAGCTGGACAGAGTGGAGGTTCAGCTAGTCGATCCCCGTTCCCTTGAGTCCCAGTCTATTTTATTATGTATTGAACCGGGGGATGCCCCGTGTTTCTATGTATTGGGGATCTGTATTTGATTGAGATTTATTGTTACCTAGTTGTATAAGTTTGAGTTAACTTATATTTTGATTATCGATATTTTGAATGTATGTTTTGAGTTCAGGCCCAAATTATTTCGAAATTTATTTTAGCCCTGATTTTATGCTTCCGTGTTTATGCGTTTATTATGTGTTAATTGTGAGTAATTAGCACGGGGCCTGACATTTTTTGTATCAGAGCTTAAACTGGGATAAGCTAGATTTCCTTTTATCACACTCGAGTCTAGACACAGAGTTTTGATTTGATTTTGATTGACTCTGTGACTTATGTGATCTTTTATCTGTCTATGTGATATGTCTATCTGATGTGAGATCTGACCTCTAGACTTGTTTAGATGCCGCTGAGAAGAGGAAGAGGTAGAACGACTAGACGTACTGAGGAGGAGTCTAGGGCAGGTAGTGATGATGATGTTCATCAGGTCGAGGATGTTGCTAGACAGATAGGCGGGATGGAGTTGGTCTTAGCTAGGTTTCAGCGGACGAACCCTCCGACGTTTTCTGCAGCAGAGGGTGGTGCGATGGCTGAGGCTTGGTTAACGCATATGGAGGAGTTGTTCGATACTCTGGAGTACGCTCTCGAGAAAAGACTGTTAGGACCGATTTAAAACACTTAGCAGCGCTGCTTTGAAAGATTAGAAAATTTTGCGCTGCTATTTAAAGGAGAGGTGCAATACCTCTGGTTCTTGAACACTTAAAAGCGAGAGCACCGAAGACAGATCTGGTATGATTTAAAATCATGCGGAAAACACCAGAACTGAATCCTAATTTTAAAACAACTCAAACAGATTTATGTACAACATAAATCTGTTCGACTGTGCAATTGTGCTAACTGTATGCGTGCTAAATAAACATGAATGTGTATGTAGAATGGATAACAGAATACAATACTCAGCAGATTTGTTTCTGGAAGTTCGGACCTCAATGTCCTACGTCTCCCCTTCTTCCACCTCGGAAGGTTCCACTAGAATATTTGATCTATACATCGTGTACAGACCCGATCCCGCAACCAGCAGCTGCGAGAACTCCTAGAAACTATCAGCCCTCGGCTGTTCACTCAGAACTTGTTTAACGTCTCTGTTCAAAGACTACATACATAGAGTTTTACGTCATCGTGCTTGGACGAGAACTGATTGTGAAATGGTTTTGAGATTCATTCACCAATGGATGTGAATGAATCTCTGTGTGTGAGATTTACAATGAAGCTCTCAACTCTCTATTTTTCTATTTCTCACACACTAGGGAAGTGCTCTACAAAAGCTAATTCTAGCTCAGCTGTCAACTCCAATAAGCTCCTCTACAAAAGATAGTTGACAGCTTCGCTTCTGATTTTTCTTCCCTTTGATTGTTGTCTTCTTTTTATTTTTCTTTTCTGAGCGACAACAATTCTCACGACCTCAGCATCTCTTCAATGGCGATGCCTTCGTATAAAAATGCCTCTGTACACATTAAGTCCGTTGGACACAAAATCTTCCCGTTCAAATGTGTTCTTTAAAGTACCGACAGGGATTGTCCTTTGTGTCCTTTCTTTTTCAGGCTTTTTGTCGTCTTCAACATTTGAAATGAGCTCAGCAGTTGACATCCAGCTTTGGTAACTCTTCGTAATTTGTCAACTGCTTCGCTGCAGGTTCCAGACTTCAACTATTGCGACTGGATATAACTCTTCATTACGACTGCTTTTCCTGCGCCTGGATATGCAAAGAACTGTAGCTCGCGACTGGATTCACTGTAGCTCGCGACTGGTTGAGCAGGTGAAGATATGCTTGCAGCTGGTTGTCCAGTCGTTGGTCGTGAAATGCTTGCGACTGGATTTTCCAACGACTGGTTAGATCAAACGATGTCGTATCAACTTATTCAAACGACATCGTTTGCTATGCATCCTCGACTGGTTGATTATATCACTGAAGCTCTCGTCTGGATGAACTGTAGCTCGCGACTGGTATCTTGCGACTGGTTAATTTCTTCCTGTACGACGTCGCTTTATCTCTTGCGTCTGGATCATCCATCGACTGGTTCTACTGTAGCTTCCTGCTGATTGCTGACGTCACTGCTGTGTCATCATCGCTTAGCACTTCAGCTGGTCTGCTCGCACCAGCTAATCTTTCTTCATCTGCTGATCATGATGTCGTCAATGATGACATCATCATCGATGGTCCACTTAGATGTTCCAGCTGGTTCCCTTTTGATGTTCCAGCTGGTCCATCTTCCTCTTCTAGCGCTTGCAGCTGGTTCTTATCGTTCCAGCTGGTTCACTATGCTCCAGCTGGTTCAACTTGGCCTCCGCCTGATTACGAACAACTGACTCAACTTTGGACGTCTCCATTGCTAATCCAGCTGCCGTTTACAATGATTAACCAAACCAGCTGCTGAACTTTATATTGTAAACCATCGACTGGACAAATTCAGCTTCGCGACATCTTTCTTCGATAGCTAAGATCTGTACACTAAGTATAATTGTTAGAAACACAATAACAGGTTTTGTGTAATTCAAAACTTAATCAGGATCTGTTTACACAGATCCATCAATCTCTCCCTTTTTGATTTACACAAAACCTTAAATAATCAATGCATGTTCTAACAATTCTCTCCCTTTTTGTGGGAATCAAAAAGAGATCGAAAACAAGATTTCCCGAAATTTAAATTAAAACTCTCCCTACACTGTCACAATAAAAACAACGTGACAGCAGAAGTTTTAAATTTTGAAATCAAAACAGATTTGGGGAAGAACCGAATGTAAGAGCTATATGATTTTGAAACTGGAACTGATGCATACCTCAAATTAACAAAGACAACGACGCCACTCTCCCTGTCTTTTATAACATAAGCTCAAATCATTTTAAAAACAAATATTTTAAGCATCAGCTGAAATTCCGCATAACAGACCATTTTAAAAACATATCAGATCACTTAAAACATTGTTTCAAATAACAATGTGCTACTGAGTTACTTATATATGAAGAACCAGTAAACAGATTAAAGCTCAGATTTTCATTCTCCTATCTCGTCCCATGTGCTTGTCACCGAGCCTCGCTCCAGGTGATCTTACAGCACAACGAAAATAGAAGCTTGGCATCCGCACGGAACTCGCACATCCCGTGACAGTTCATCAAGAGAAAACCAGTTCTATATTAAAACAAATTTTCTGGCCTTCATAAAAATAAGCTTCTCAAAACAGTTTAAAAACATTTAAAACATAGCACATGTGTTTTAAAAAGAGTGCTCGTTCAAGAACAACCTGCTCTGATACGACTTGTTAGGACCGATTTAAAACACTTAGCAGCGCTGCTTTGAAAGATTAGAAAATTTTGCGCTGCTATTTAAATGAGAGGTGCAATACCTCTGGTTCATGAACACTTAAAAGCGAGAGCACTGGAGACAGATCTGGTACGATTTAAAATCATGCGAAAAACACCAGAAATGAATCCTATATTTTAAAACAACTCAAACAGATTTATGTACAACATAAATCTGTTCGACTGTGCAATTGTGCTAACTGTATGCGTGCTAAATAAACATGAATGTGTATGTAGAATGGATAACAGAATACAATACTCAGCAGATTTGTTTCTGAAAGTTCGGACCTCAATGTCCTACGTCTCCCCTTCTTCCACCTCGGAAGGTTCCACTAGAATATTTGATCTATACATCGTGTACAGACCCGATCCCGCAACCAGCAGCTGCGAGAACTCCTAGAAACTATCAGCCCTCGGCTGTTCACTCAGAACTTGTTTAACGTCTCTGTTCAAAGACTACATACACAGAGTTTTACGTCATCGTGCTTGCACTTAGATGTTCCAGCTGGTTCCCTTTTGATGTTCCAGCTGGTCCATCTTCCTCTTCTAGCGCTTGCAGCTGGTTCTTATCGTTCCAGCTGGTTCACTATGCTCCAGCTGGTTCAAATTGGCCTCCGCCTGATTACGAACAACTGACTCAACTTTGGACGTCTCCATTGCTAATCCAGCTGCCGTTTACAATGATTAACCAAACCAGCTGCTGAACTTTATATTGTAAACCATCGAATGGACAAATTCAGCTTCGCTACATCTTTCTTCGATAGCTAAGATCTGTACACTAAGTAGAATTGTTAGAAACACAATAACAGGTTTTGTGTAATTCAAAACTTAATCAGGATCTGTTTACACAGATCCATCAAAGACTGAAGCTGGCGGTGTTGCAACTGAGAGACAATGCACAACGCTGGTGGAGGGGTACTTCCCGTTATCCTTCGTGACAGTGGGGCTGTGATCACTTGGGAGAGCTTCTACGAGGCCTTTCGACAGGAGTATACCCCGGAGTCCTTCTATAACAGCTGGGAGTGGGAGTTCGATAATCTGAGGCAGGGCAGCATGCGAGTGGCTGAGTATGCCCGACAGTTTTCTGCGCTTTTGGTCTATGTGCCACACGTTGCCAACCAAGAGAGGATTAAGAGGAACAAGTTTTTGAAAGGCTTGAGGCCTGATTTGTACCGGATGGTTTTGTCTGGTTCGCCTGCGACCTATATTGATGCGGTGAACCGAGCAGTGGATATTGAGGAGAGTTTGATGGAGGTTGAGGCTCCGATTCAGCCGACTACTGGGCGCACCTATCAGCCTGTTAAGGATCCGTCGCAATCTTTCTATTCTTCTCAGGGGTCGCAGCAGCAGCAGCAGTCGAACCGCCAGAGATTTCGACCTCAAGGGAAACAGTTCAAGAAGAAGGCGGATTCGAGTTCCTATGGTTCTGTGAGTTCTGGTTCCGGCAGTGGTTCTGGCAGCGGTTCTAGTGGCATGTCTTGTGGATAGTGCGGAGGAAGGCATCCGACTTCGCAGTGTCGTGGAGTTCAGGGGTCCTGCCGTAACTGTGGACAACCAGGACAGTTTCTGAGAGTGTGTCCTCTGTTGAGGGGTCAGTCTTCGATTCCTTCGCAGCAAGGATCAGCTGGTGGTTCATCTCAGAGACGCAGTTTCCTGCCCCTACTCAGCAATCTGGATTTTAGCCTAGTGGACCGTCTAGGTTTGGAGCACCTCAGAGACCTCAGTTCCAGATTCCCCAGCAGGCTCAGGCGAATGCTTTGACTAGAGAGCAGGCTGAGGAGAAGCCTGGCATGGTGATTGGAGGTAAATGCTTTATTTTCGATTTTCCTGTGAAAGTTTTATTTGACACTGGTGCATCACACTCCTTTATTTCTGAGTGTTTGTGTGTGAGCATGGGTTGAGTTCTTCCCCATTGTGTGATGTTTTTTCCGTGTCTACCCCTGCTGGTGTGAGTCTGTGGTCTCGTGAAGGGGTGTTGGATTGTGTGCTTTTATTTGATGAGCACGTTTTGGTGTCCAATCTGATTGTTTTGGGAATGAGATATTTTGATTGCATCTTGGGGATGGACGTGTTGTCTAGCTATAAGGCTACGGTCGATTGTTTTCATGGTGTGGTGAGATTTTGCCCTAACTCGGGTGAGAAGTGGGAGTTCTACGGTGCTGAGTCGCGCTCGAAGATTCCACTGGTGTCCGCCATGGATATGTTTAGCCTGCTATCGTTGGATAACGCGGGATTTATGGTTTACGCGCTGGACGTTTCCCAAGAGCAGCGATTGGAGTTGAGCGACATTCCGATCGTCCGAGAGTTTCCCGATGTGTTTCCAGATGATATTCCTGGATTCCCTCCAAGACGTGAGATTGATTTCAGCATAGAGTTGGTGCCCGGTACCGCCCCGATTTCTAGAGCTCCTTACCGGTTGGCGCCAGCAGAGTTGAAAGAGTTGAAGGACCAGTTGAGAGATCTCTTGGAGAAAGGCTTCATCAGACCGAGTATGTCGCCTTGGGGAGCTCTGATTCTTTTTGTGAAGAAGAAGGATGGATCTATGAGGATGTGCATGGACTTCCGACAGTTGAATAAAGCGACGGTGAAGAACAAGTATCCTTTGCCGAGGATTGATGACTTGTTCGATCAGTTGCAGGGATCGGTCGTTTACTCGAAGATTGATTTGCGCTCTGGTTATCACCAGTTGAGGATTAGAGACGCTGATGTGGCGAAGACAGCTTTTCGGACTCGATATGGGCATTATGAGTTTCTTGTCATGCCGTTTGGGTTGACTAATGTCCCAGCTGTGTTCATGGATTTTATGAATCGCGTCTTCAGCGAGTATATCGATCGGTTCGTGATCGTCTTCATAGATGACATCCTAGTGTATTCGAGGAGCTTGAGAGAGCATAAGGAGCATTTGAGACTGGTGTTGCAGAGATTGAGAGACTCGCAATTGTACGCCAAGTTCAGCAAGTGCGAATTCTGGCTTGATCGAATTATCTTTTTGGGTCATGTGATTTCAGCACAAGGGATTTCGGTAGATTCGAGAAAGGTCGAAGCAGTTCTTAACTAGGAGAGACCTAGAAATGTTTCCGAGATCCGCAGTTTTTTTGGGATTAGCTGGCTATTACAGGAGTTTCATCGAGAAGTTCTCTTCGATAGCTAAGCCTTTAACTCAGTTGACTCAGAAGGATAAGAGATTTGTGTGGACTGATGAGTGCGAGTTCAGTTTTCAGACGTTGAAGGAGAAGTTGACTACTGCTCCTGTGTTGGCTCTACCATCTGGATCCGGAGGATTTGTGGTGTGCTTCGATGCTTCTCTCAATGGTTTAGGATGTGTGCTGATGCAGAACGGGTACGTGATTGCCTATGCGTCTTGACAGTTGAAGCCTCACGAGACGAGGTACCCTGTTCATGATTTGGAGTTGGCTGCGATAGTGTTTGCCTTGAAGATTTGGCGACATTATCTGTATGGTGAAGAGTTTGTGGTGTACACCGACCACAAGAGCCTGAAATATATCTTCACACAGTCTGATCTGAATATGAGGCAATGAAGCTGGATGGAATTGCTCAAGGACTTTAACTGTGAGATTCAGTATCATCCTGGGCGGATGAATTCAGTTGCTGACGCATTGAGTAGGAAGACCCAGCCTGAGATGCTTTCGTTTTTGGGTGTCTCGAAAGTCTATGAGCAGTCGAGTACTTCCGGATGGAGATTTCAGCCGGATGATCAGTACTTTATGGTTTCTTCGATTCAGGTAGAACCGCAGATTGTGAACGACATCAGGGAGGCACAGAGGACTGATCCCTATATCCATGAGTTTAGGATTAAAGCCCGAAGTGGTCAGTCTGATGATTTCTCTATTTCTTCGGATGGATGTCTGAGATTCCGAGGGAGATTAGTGGTTCCGAACCTGATTGATTTGAAAGAGGCCATCATGAATGAAGCGTATTGTAGCCGATACAGTGTGCATCCGGGCGAGAGAAAGATGTACCATGCCTTGAAATCTCACTACTGGTGGGCATGTATGAAGAGCGACATTTCGGCTTTTGTTGCTAGGTGTTTGAATTGCCAACAGGTCAAGGCCGAGAGAATGAGACCTGGTGGTTTGCTGCAGAGTTTGGAGGTGCCCCAGTGGAATTGGGAGCACATCGCCATGGATTTTGTGACTCATCTACCTCGGTCGAGTAGGGGATGTGATGCGATTTGGATGGTGATTGATAGACTTTTGAAGTCAGCCCATTTCATTCCCTATGATGTGAGGTGTTCCATGAAGAAAATGGCGAAACTGTACATCGACCATGTGGTTAGATTGCACGGAGTTCCTGTTTCGATAGTATCTGACAGAGATCCAAGGTTCACTTCTCGTTTTTGGAAGAGTCTGCAAG
>KV010259.1:0-15031 GCA_001598015.1 Dorcoceras hygrometricum | reverse complement strand
CTCAATGGTTCAGGGATACAGCTAGCCGTGGGCTCATAACCATTGCGACTCCGAAATCACAATTTCGGACATACCCATCGGATCATGGTAAAGCGCCTAGCAATATCACCCCATGATCCCTTAGGTATCACTGATAGTGCCTGCAAGAACCAGTCGGTCATGGTTAGCGTACAGTACGGTCCTTTCAACACATATATCCCGATCAGATCAACGACCATTGAGGGATACAGCTAGCCGTGGGCTCATAACCATTGCGACTCCGAAATCACAATTTCGGACATACCCATCGGATCATGGTAAAGCGCCTAGCAATATCACCCCATGATCCCTTAGGTATCACTGATAGTGCCTGCAAGAACCAGTCGGTCATGGTTAGCGTACAGTACGGTCCTTTCAACACATATATCCCGATCAGATCAACGACCATTGATGAATCGAGAGTCGCTAGAGATCCAATAACTATGCATACATCTTGGAGATCAAATAGTGACATCACGAGTGTTACTAGGTAAACTCATTTACCTAAAACACATCTAGTACTCTGGCCAGAGATTTATCACACTATTATCTCCTCAAATAGCATAGGATATCCACGCATAAAAGCAAGCGGTGAATCCTCGACAACGAAGCATCGACTCCTACATGCATCGGGACCTCACCCAATCCCGCCACCTAATGACCCCAAATGAGTCGGTAAACGGGTCAAAGTGAGGCACCTATAATGTAGAGTCTCAATGATGTTTCGAGTAGTGAGGACTAATCAGTACAACCAAGACCTCGGACTTATCCACTCGACAAATGGTAACCACTTGGAAAGTCCGAACGAGGGTAGTTCGATAGATCACCAGGTCACTATCCATCTGCATGCTCAGAACATCACAATGTTCCCTACCAATGAAACATGGTACTTCACATCGCAGATGCTAGTCTCAAGCTCGGGCGGCCTTATCCTCATTTTGACGGCCAAATCGACTAGGAACGAGTTCAGAATACACAGTGACTATTAGATGTGTTTCATGATAGCCATCATATCCACTATCACATCTAACATACACTATAGTGCATCCTAGGTCTTTATCCAACACAATTGTTAACATTATAACATAATGAAAATAAAGAATGACATAAAAGAAATGCGAATTTCATAAATAAAGATCGTTATACAAAGAGTCAATAAAACCCACACGCCACAAGTTGGCTAGTTGGGCATTTACTCTAACAGTTAAAACAAGCTCTGATTAAATCCCCGGCGCTAACCATGCCTTCTGATCAAGGAGAGTTTGTCATCTATACCGATGCCTCCAAGTTGGGCTTAGGAGCTGTGTTGATGCAGGACTGTAAGGTAACATAGTATGCTTCCAGGCAATTGAAGAATCATGAAAATAACTATTCCACGCATGATGTAGAACTAGAAACTGTAGTTTTTGGCTTGAAGATCTGGAGACATTACCTTTATGGGGAGAAGTGTGAAATATTTACAGATCATAAGAGCCTTAAGTACTTTTTCACCCAAAAGGAACTCAATATGAGACAGAGGAGATGGTTAGAGCTGATCAAAGATTTACGATTATACCATTAGCTACACCCAAGGAAAGCCAATGTGGTGGCAGATGCTCTTAGCAGGAAGTCGATAGGATTGACCCAGATCACAGATCAGAGGCCCTTAACATATGAGATTGAAAATTTTGGGCTAGAGCTGGTGCCCAGTCGCAGTATTGCAACCTTAGCTGTTCTCACCATTCAGTCTTCGCTGATAGACCAGATTAGAGAGGGTCAGCTGAGAGATGAACAACTGAAGAAGTGGGTAAAACAAGATGAAGAGAGAGGAGGAAATCTCTTTACATCAGCTGGAGGAAATTCTTAAATATCAAGGTAGACTATGGGTTCCTAGAATGGACAACTTGAGATCAGATCTGATGACAGAAGCTCATACAGCCCTGTACTCAGTGCACCCAGGGAGTACTAAGATGTATAAAGATTTTCAGATGTTGTAGTGGTGGCCAGGCATGAAGAGCGATATTGCAAAATTTGTTTCAGAATTCCTAATCTGTCAGCTGGTAAAAGCTGAGGTCGAGCTGTATATAAGAGAAATAGTAAGAATTCATGGTATTCCCGTTTCAATCGTATCTGATAGAGATCCAAGGTTTACATCAGCTTTCTGGAAGAGTCTACACAGAGCTTTGGGCACTAAGTTGACCTTTAGCACAACCTTTCACCCCCAGACCGATGGTCAATCAGAAAGGGTGATTCATATTCTGGAAGATCTACTCAGGGCTTGTATCATAGATTTTTCAGAGAGTTGGGATTTTGAAGCTGCCATTGGTAGAATTTACGTATAATAACAGCTTCCAAGCTTCAATCCAGATGGCTCTCTATGGTCGAAGATGCAGAACACCTCTTAATTGGGATGATGTAGGAGAACGAGCTGGTTTAGGACTAGATTTTGTAGAGCAAACAGCTGAAGCTGTTAGGAAAATAAGGCAACGAATGAGAGCAGCACAAAGCAGACAGAAGAGTTATGTTGATAGTAGACGTTGAGAGCTGAATTTTGAAGCTGGTGGCCATGTGTTCTTGAAAGTAGCTCCGATGAAAGGAGTGATGTGTTTTGGGAAGAAAGGAAAGCTGAGTCCGAGATATATTGGCCCTTTCAAAATTTTTGACAAAGTAGGAACGATGGCTTATCGATTAGCACTACCCCCACATCTGTCTTCAGTGCACAGTGTGTTCCATGTATCAGCTTTAAGAAAATATGTTCCCAACCCGTCGCATGTGCTAAGTTATGAACCAATCCATCTTGCACCAGATCTGAGTTATGAATAAAGACCCGAGAGGATTCTTCTTAGAGAGAATAGGAAGTTGAGGAATCGTACCATTCCAATGATTAAAGTGCAATGGTCTAACCAATCAGAGCGAGAAGCTACGATGGAGACCGAAGCTGATATGCATAGTCTTTACCCAAAGCTGTTTGTTAAGTAAATTTCGAGGACGAAATTTCAATAAGGAGGGTAGAGTTGTAGCGCCCCAAAAATCAATAGGACCACAATTATTAACTTTTTATTTTTAAGGGCTGTTTTGAGCATCCATATTTCAGCTTCAGTTAGTTTATTTATTTAAAATGATTTCTTTCTTTCAGCTTCGAACATGATTCAGAAGGTTTCCGGTCAGATTTCACACCAAGCACAACTCGAGCTGATGGTATAAGATCTGAAGGAGAGTTAGTTGGTTCGTGCGTAGAATAGATCTGATCTGGTTTTCATAGAATGGTCAGATCTGGTTAGTTGGGTGCTTAAGAATTCTTCGCAAGCCACTCTGGTTACTCTAAACTAAATATTCGAAGCGGGTACTGAAGCGACGTCGTTTGGAGGAAACCAGCTTTGAAGGGGAGAAATCTGTTAGTACTGTGTGGACCGGCCTGGTTCGTGGTTTTAGTGTAAACCGGTACGGTTCATGGGTATCGGCTGAGGTAAGATCTGAAAGAGTGAGAGCTTGTCTTCTCATGAGTGAACTGGCCGGATCTGAGTGCGGTGCGGTTTATGAGCTAGCTCGATGGTATGTGGGAGCTAGCTAAAGTATGATCTGGGCAGTGCTTGTGATCAGATCTGGATGTGCGAGCGGTTGTGGTCCAGACCGGATGAGTTCAGGTAAGGATCAGCTTTGGTGGGAGCTGGTCTACGTGATCTGTTTATCCTGAGCGGGACCCCTGTGTGACGTCTTTTGGTGGTAGTCAGATCTGGTACAGCATAGAGGAGTCCAGATCTGGTATAGTGCTAAGATCTGATCTGATACCAGCTGGGAGCCCAGAGTTGTCGGTGGTAACTTCACCAGATCTGGGGGATTTGAGTTATATAAATAGCGGACTTTGACCGTGTACTCGCCATTACTTTCCAACACTTAGAAAATATCTCTACCCGTAACATACCCTCCACTGTAGCGAAACCCTTACTGTTCACTGTGGTATCTTTATTCGATTTCTGGAGGTAGACAACTCTGATTGGAGCAAGGCTGGTAGCGCTGGATTCCCCTTGTCAAGACCGTTCTTTCTACATCGTTGTTGAAGACTTTGGAAAGCTAGAAGAGTGAACGCGAAGAAGCTATAGTGTGTCGTCTGTTCGTATTCTGGCCGATTGGTTCTTTTGTTCAGGTAGTGCTTTTGAGTAAGTGCTAGATCCTACCTTACGCTTCGTTTAGAGCTATCTGTTGTGTTCGAAGGGTAGGTGTAGCACCCAAACCCCATGGGGCCACGAATTTAAGTAAAAAGAAATATAAGACAAAAATGAAGGGCTGAAATGAATTGTAGCAAGCTGTATTGCCTTGCCAAGAAAATACGAAGAATAAACAGTTGGCGCCAAGTAGAAAAATTAAGATTTCAATATCAGATTTCAAGTTACAAAATGCAATTGCGAATTACAACTTCTGGAACTCTGTTTGAATTCACTATTGTTGTAATAGATCTTAATACAGATTGGCAAAAGATAAAAAACAACAACAATAAAGCAGACGACGCGGAACCGCTGGCCTTTTGTTAAACACCCACACACCACAGCTGATTCAGTCCCTTCTCCCGTCTACCCCGGAACTGGCTCACCTGCACCAAGAAAGCTAGTGAGCCTAGGGGCTCACCAAGAAAAACTGAGAATAACAAGAGAACAATATGGGCAGGCGCAATACATACAATAACATAGTTTAAAGGAAGACATTTTAAACATAGTTGTTCGTAACATATGATATGGGAGTACTCAGATCCCAACATTTAATTCTTTAGACTTATGACTCAGAAGTTCCACTTAGGTCCCGTTGCACTTGATCAAATGACTACTGATATCAGTTTCCATATGGCGACTTTCGAATCAAAGACCAGTTGGGATGCTGAAGCCCCTACCAATACCAGAACGGAAGTGGGAGAGTATTGCAATGGATTTTGTAGTTGGTTTACCTAGAACTGTTCAAGGATACAATTCAATTTGGGTTATAGTAGACCGACTCACCAAATATGCTCAATTCTTACCAGTCAAGACAACTTTCTATGTGTGCAAATACGTCGAGCTGTATATAAGAGAAATAGTAAGAATTCATGGTATTCCCGTTTCAATCTTATCTGATAGAGATCCAAGGTTTACATCAGCTTTCTGGAAGAGTCTACACAGAGCTTTGGGCACTAAGTTGACCTTTAGCACAACCTTTCACCCTCAGACCGATGGTCAATCAGAAAGGGTGATTCATATTCTGGAAGATCTACTCAGGGCTTGTATCATAGATTTTTCAGAGAGTTGGGATTTGAAGCTGCCATTGGTAGAATTTACGTATAATAACAACTTCCAAGCTTCAATCCAGATGGCTCTCTATGGTCGAAGATGAAGAACACCTCTTCATTGGGATGATGTAGGAGAACGAGCTGGTTTAGGACTAGATTTTGTAGAGCAAACAGCTGAAGCTGTTAGGAAAATAAGGCAGCGAATGAGAGCAGCACAAAGCAGACAAAAGAGTTATGTTGATAGTAGACGTTGAGAGCTGAATTTTGAAGATGGTGGCCATGTGTTCTTGAAAGTAGCTCCGATGAAAGGAGTGATGTGTTTTGGGAAGAAGGAAAGCTGAGTCCGAGATATATTGGCCCTTTCAAAATTTTTGACAAAGTAGGAACGATGGATTATCGATTAGCACTACCCCCACATCTGTCTTCAGTGCACAGTGTGTTCCATGTATCAGTTTTAAGAAAATATGTTCCCAACCCGTCGCATGTGCTAAGTTATGAACCAATCCATCTTGCACCAGATCTGAGTTATGAATAAAGACCCGAGAGGATTCTTCTTAGAGAGAATAGGAAGTTGAGGAATCGTACCATTCCAATGATTAAAGTGCAATGGTCTAACCAATCAGAGCGAGAAGCTACGATGGAGACCGAAGCTGATATGCATAGTCTTTACCCAGAGTTGTTTGTTAAGTAAATTTCGAGGACGAAATTTCAATAAGGAGGGTATATTTGTAGCGCCCCAAAAATCCCTAGGACCACAATTATTAACTTTTTATTTTTAAGGGCTGTTTTGAGCATCCATATTTCAGCTTCAGTTAGTTTTATTTATTTAAAATGATTTCTTTCTTTCAGCTTCGAACATGATTCAGAAGGTTTCCGGTCAGATTTCACCCCAAACACAACTCGAGCTGATTCAGAATTCATTCGAAAATAAAATACTTTAAATGAGAGATAAGTTCTTTTCAAAATCTTACCATGCCTAATTTTGTACCTTTCACCTACTACAAATCATAGAAATCTGTTAGTACTGTGTGGACCGGCCTGGTTCGTGGTTTTAGTGTAAACCGGTACGGTTCATGGGTATCGGCTGAGGTAAGATCTGAAAGAGTGAGAGCTTGTCTTCTCATGAGTGAACTGGCCGGATCTGAGTGCGGTGCGGTTTATGAGCTAGCTCGATGGTATGTGGGAGCTAGCTAAAGTATGATCTGGGCAGTGCTTGTGATCAGATCTGGATGTGCGAGCGGTTGTGGTCCAGACCGGATGAGTTCAGGTAAGGATCAGCTTTGGTGGGAGCTGGTCTACGTGATCTGTTTATCCTGAGCGGGACCCCTGTGTGACGTCTTTTGGTGGTAGTCAGATCTGGTACAACATAGAGGAGTCCAGATCTGGTATAGTGCTAAGATCTGATCTGATACCAGCTGGGAGCCCAGAGTTGTCGGTGGTAACTTCACCAGATCTGGGGGATTTGAGTTATATAAATAGCGGACTTTGACCGTGTACTCGCCATTACTTTCCAACACTTAGAAAATATCTCTACCCGTAACATACCCTCCACTGTAGCGAAACCCTTACTGTTCACTGTGGTATCTTTCTTCGATTTCTGGAGGTAGACAACTCTGATTGGAGCAATGCTGGTAGCGCTGGATTCCCCTTGTCAAGACCGTTCTTTCTACATCGTTTTTGAAGACTTTGGAAAGCTAGAAGAGTGAACGCGAAGAAGCTATAGTGTGTCGTATGTTCGTACTCTGGCCGATTGGTTCTTTTGTTCAGGTAGTGCTTTTGAGTAAGTGTTAGATCCTACCTTACGCTTCGTTTAGATCTATCTGTTGTGTTCGAAGGGTAGGTGTAGCACCCAAACCCCATGGGGCCACGAATTTAAGGAAAAAGAAATATAAGACAAAAATGAAGGGCTGAAATGAATTGTAGCAAGCTGTATTGCCTTGCCAAGAAAATACGAAGAATAAACAGTTGGCGCCAAGTAGAAAAATTAAGATTTCAATATCAGATTTCAAGTTACAAAATGCAATTGCGAATTACAACTACTTGAACTCTGTTTGAATTCACTATTGTTGTAATAGATCTTAATACAGATTGGCAAAAGATCAAAAACAACAACAATAAAGCAGACGACGCGGAACCGCTGGCCTTTTGTTAAACACCCACACACCACAGCTGATTCAGTCCCTTCTCCCGTCTACCCCGGAACTGGCTCACCTGCACCAAGAAAGCTAGTGAGCCTAAGGGCTCACCAAGAAAAACTGAGAATAACAAGAGAACAATATGGGCAGGCGCAATACATACAATAACATAGTTTAAAGGAAGACATTTTAAGCTGTTCGTAACATCTGATATGGGAGTACTCAGATCCCAACATTTAATTCTTTAGACTTATGGCTCTCAGAAGTTCCACTTAGGTCCCGTTGCACTTGATCAAATGACTACTGATATCAGTTTCCATATGGCGAATTTTGCCCAATATGAAGGGGCAACCGACACGCACGACTGCTGCTCACCTTTCCAATATGAAAGGGCAACTGAAATTTAAACATCTGCGCACCTTTCCAATATGGACTGTCCGTTATCTTTGCCATAAATCTTAAAATCTGAACATTTTCTTTCTTGAAAACAACATCTGGGTGAAAATCAGATCTTGACATCGGGGTTCACTTCATTTTTAAAACTCAATTTCTATAAAATAACATTTGCACTGAGCATCCAGCTGTGACTTGGGAAAATAGATGTTGAAAGAAGCAGCGTATGGTTACTAGATAAATTTCAGACGTTGCAAATATATGTGACTCGGGGGTGCTATCGCTATCAAATTTCAGATGTCGCTAACGGAAATGTTAGATGTTGCGGTCAACTAGATGTCAACACAACTGGATGAAGTATTTCAGATGTTGCTATCGGGAATTTCAGATGTTTACTAAGTGAAAGTACCGTTGGCGTAAACAGATGTCAATGAAATTGGGTTGGTCAACTCAGCTGTCAACGGAATAACAGTTGAACAATAGCAGATGCCTACAGGGAACTCAGCTGCTGGAATAAATCAGATGTCAATGAATTGGGTTTGGTCAACTCAGCTGTCAACGGAATAATAGGTGAAACAGCAGATACCTACAGGGAACTCAGCTGCTGGGGTAAATCATATGTCAACGGAATATCGGTTGAACAAACAGCTGACGCTAAGGAAATCATATGAACAGGGAACAGCTGAAGCTAAGGAAATCATATGAACAGTGAACAGCTGACGCTAAGGAAATCATATGAACAGGGAACAGCTGACGCTAAGGAAATATCATATGAACAGTGAACAGCTGACGCTAAAGAAATATCATATGAACAGTGAACAGCTGACGCTAAGGAAATCAGCTGTTGGTAGTTGACCGTAGTCAACTCAGCTATAAGATGATCAATAATGAAGGACTGACTAAAACAACTTGCGACTGATCATAACCCTTAGAATTTATTCAGCACAAAGGTATCAGCTGAAATGGAACAACTGGTTTAAAGATGAAATTCAGACGTTGGAAAAAATTCAACATCTGACTGTAACTCGATGTTGCAACATCAAAACGACAGCTGCGCTATCAGCTGTTTTCTATCAAACCAGACTTAACTTCTGATTCAATTAGCAACTCCGATTACATAGCGTCAAATTCCGATATTACCATTCACCAAAAGAAGAAGAACTTCGAAATTTTACGATGAACTGGAACTGGAATGCTCAGTGGTTTAAAAAACAACATCAACAACTTCATAAAATATATTTTGGGTTTCAAACATAAACCCACCGTGAACCCGAACATTAAACATATTCCAAATCAGCAGAAGCATGAACAATGGCTGAATTTGAACATAACTCAGGCAAGCAATCACAAAGCTGAAAGAGAACAATACATATGCTTTCATAGTGTAGCAAGAATCAGGTTTACTTGCCTTAACACAGGAGAGACACGAAACACAGCAGGTCTTAGCAGCAAGTCTCCTCAAGCACCACAGCGAGTTTCCTATAGTTTCTTTGATGAAAATGAAGGTTTTCTTGCAAAATGATGAACTTATAGTCCACACGTACCATAGGCATGGGAGTCTGACTTGTAACAGAGGAAAAACACTTGACTAGGCATGGTGTTCCACACCTACTTCTCAAAATTTGTTAAATCTCCCTTATCACAATTTGAATTTGTCAAAGAAATACTCTCATTTAAAAAGAACCATTCTCCCATCCAAAAAATCATTTTATTTTCGACTTCTGAAAATTACTCAGCTGGTGCTCGGGTAACAGCTGACCAGACCTCTGCACCGTGTTCAACATCTGAAAATAAGAAATCAGCTAGCAATTAAACTGTTAAGTTGAAATTCGAAATTAGAAATGGGTCCTTGAATTAAAAGGACTAAGATATGGATTTTGGGGCGTTACAATCTACCCACCTAATAAAAATTTCGTCCTCGAAATTTACTTACCAAACAATTCTGGGTAGCAACTAAGCATATCAGCTTTTGTTTCCCACGTAGCTTCTCGTTCAATTTGGTTGGACCACTGAAACTTAACCATAGGGACTACGGTTCCTCAGCTTCCTAATTTCCCTAAGAAGAATCTTCTTGGGTCTTTCTTCATAGCTCAAGTCTTGTTCTAAGTCAATCGGCTCAACACTTAGTATATGCGATGTGTGGGGAACATACTTCCTCAAGGCTGATACGTGAAATACATTATGCACTGAGGACAGATGCGGCGGCAGTGCTAGTCGATAAGCCATCGTCCCTACCTTGTCCAGAATTTCATAAGGACCAATGTATCTAGGGGTCAGCTTTCCCTTCTTACCAAAACGCATCACTCCTTTTATTGGAGCTACTTTCAAGAAGACGTGATCACCGACTTCAAAATTCAGCTCCCTCCGTCTATTGTCCAAATAGCTCTTTTGTCTGCTTTGAGCAGCTTTCATTCTTTCCCTTATTTTCCTAACAGCTTCTGCTGTTTGCTCAACCACATCTGGTCCTAAACCAGCTCGTTCTCCCACTTCATCCCAATGGAGAGGCGTTCTACACTTGCGTCCATAAAGTGCTTCGTAAGGAGCCATCTGTATCGATGCTTGAAAACTGTTATTATATGCAAATTCTACCAACGGTAGTTTCAGATCCCAACTTTCTGAGAAGTCTATAATACATGCTCTGAGTAAATCTTCCAAAATTTGAATCACCCTTTCTGATTGTCCATCCGTCTGGGGGTGAAAAGCCGTGCTAAAGGTCAACCGTGTACCTAAAGCTCTATGTAAACTCTTCCAGAAGGCGGACGTGAACTTGGAATCTCTATCAGATACTATCGAAAGGGGAACACCATGAAGTCTTACTATCTCCTTTGCATACAACTCTGCGTATCTACTCACATCATATGTTGTCTTTACTGGTAAAAAGTGAGCAGATTTCGTAAGCCTATCTACTATAACCCAAATAGAATTATATCCTTGGATAGTCCTGGGAAGTCCAACTACAAAATCCATAGCTATACATTCCCACTTCCACTCTGGGATGGGCAACGGCTTCAACAATCCCGCGGGTCGTTGGTGTTCAGCTTTTACCAACTGGCATGTTAAGCATTCTGAGACAAATCTGGCGATGTTTCTTTTCATTCCTGGCAACCAATACAGCTTTTGGAGGTCCTTATACATTTTAGTGATTCCGGGATGCACAGAGTATGCAGCTGAATGAGCTTCTGCCATCAAATCTAATCTCAAAGTGTCGACTTGGGGCACCCAAATTCTATTCTGAAATCTGATTACTCCACCTTCTGAAAAGTTGAGGTTGCTGCCTCTTTCTTTATCTTGTTTGATCCATTGCTGAAGTTGCTCATCCTTCGGTTGTCCCTCACGAATCTGATCTATCAGATTTGATCTTATGGAGAGATCTGCTAAAATCACTGCGCTACCACTGGGCACTATTTCTAATTAAAATTTCTCAATATCACACGCCAATGGTCTCTGGACAGATAGCTGGGCCAATCCATTGGATTTTCTACTCAAGGCATCAGCAACCACGTTGGCCTTCCCTGGATGGTAGCTAATCATGCAATCATAATCCTTCACCAACTCCAGCCATCTCCTCTGCCTCATGTTCAACTCCTTTTGGGTGAAAAAGTATTTGAGACTTTTGTGATCCGTGAAGATTTCACACTTTTCCCCATACAGGTAATGTCTCCAAATTTTCAACGCAAACACTACAGCTGCCAGCTCCAAGTCATGCGTGGGATAATTCTTCTCATGGTTTTTCAGCTGTCTGGATGCGTAGGAAATCACTCTACGGTCCTGCATTAGCACCGCACCCAAACCCAACTTGGACGCATCTGTGTAGATAACAAATTTCCCTTGATCAGATGGCATGGTTAATACAGGGGCTTCAATTAGCGCTTGCTTCAACTGCTCAAAGCTGACTTGAAATTCTGGAGTGCATTCAAACTTAATCATATTTCTAGTTAGCGAAGTCAAAGGGACAGCTATCTTTGAAAATCCTTTAATAAAACGCCTAGAGTATCTAGCTAATCCCAGAAAACTCCTAACTTCTGAAACAGATCTTGGTACTGGCCAGTCGCGAACGGCTTCCACTTTTGCTGGGTCTACCTCCAATCCATCTTTGGATATAATGTGACCTAAGAATGATACCTTTTCCAACCAAAAGTCACATTTACTGAATTTGGAAAACAGCTGCTTATCCATCAAAGTCTGGAGCACTGTTCTCAAATGGTTCGCATGATCGAGTCTGGTCTTAGAATATACTAAGATGTCATCGATGAACACGACTACAAACTGATCTAAGAAGGGTTGGAAAACTCTGTTCATCAAATCCATAAAAGCTGAGGCGGCGTTAGTAAGTCCAAAGGGCATTACCAAAAACTCATAATGGCCGTATCGTGTTCTAAAGGCAGTCTTAAAGACATCTGCTGACTTAACCTTCAACTGGTGATAGCCCGACCTCAAATCGATCTTAGAGAAAACTACAGATCCCTTCAGCTGATCAAATAGATCTTCAATCCTAGGAAGGGGATATTTATTCTTAATCGTCAACTTATTCAACTCTCTATAATCTATACACAGTCTTAAACTCCCGTCTTTCTTCTTAACGAACAAAACAGGGGCTCCCCATGGCGAAGTACTTGGTCTAATAAATCCTTTGTCCAACAGATCTTGTATCTGTTCCTTTAATTCCCTCAATTCCGATGGAGCAAGGCGATAGGGTGGCTTAGAAACTGGTGCTGCTTCGGGTATTAAATCAATTGCAAAATCCAGCTCCCTATCATGTGGAAATCCACATACATCCTCTGGAAACACTTCATGAAATTCATTTACTATTTCTACATCTGAAAGTTGAGGCTTATTAGCAACTGCTAAGGATGACAGGCTTATAAAAAATCCTACTCCTCCTTTCCTCAAACTACTCTGCGCCTTTAGAGCTGAAATAATGTGAGGAATCTTACAAATCTGATTGGCCTCAAACGTAAACCAGTCTCCTCTTGGGGGTTTTACCACCACTCTTTGGAGCTTGAAGTCTATTACTACTCCATACTTAGTCAACCAATCCATCCCCAATATCATGTCGAACTCTGGCATCGGTAAGACAATCAAATTGGCAGTAATCAAATGCCCTTGAAGCCTAAGTTCTAAATCGCGAAATAGGTCATGGGATACCAGCTCTTCCCCATAGGTTACCATTACACAAAATCCCATAGTTACTTGGTCAGGTCTGACGGGTAATTTCTTAGCAAAATCTGATGCTATAAACGAATGAGATGCACCTGAATCTATCAAGGCTAAAGAGGGAAAACCAGCAATCAAAATCTTCCCGGTAACCACTGTAGAATCTGGATTGGCTTGCTCAGCTGTCATGACATAAGCTCTACTGGTCACCATCTGCTTCGACTTTGGGCAATTCTTTATCGCAACTTCTCCTTAGGATCTGCCCCGATCAAAGGCACAAAGTAGCATCCTCCTTCAAACTTTCGAACATACTCTTGGACAGACATGTCCCCTTGCTTTATCATTAAAAATTCTCTTTTCAGCTCCGACCTCTTGTCCTCGGTAAAATACTGTTCATAGAACACTCTCTTGAATTCTTCCCAGGAGAGGTTCGTTACGTCCACTGTGAGTCTAGCTCCTTCCCACCAGAGCATAGCATCATCTCTCAACATATAAATGGCACATCTGGCCCTCTGTAAGTCTGGCATCTGGAGATATTCAAATACCACCTCCATCGACTTTATCCAACTCTCTGGGACAAACGGGTCTATTGTGCCACTGAATTCTCTTGGCTTTTGTCTTTGAAATCTTTCCTGAGGGTCATCGTGACTTAGCCCTCTGCTACTCAAAGATTGCCTCTACTCGATTGTTCTACCAACAGTCTTAACAGCTGGGCAATGCTAGCATTACTATCGGGATTGGATTCATCTACTGGAATATTTCTTCTTCCTCGACCAGAAATCTTAATCTATAGCCCGCAATCTACCACATAAGAACATCAAAACATGCAAGAGTCAAAAGATACATGTTCTAAAACATAAAAGAAAACTCACTGCTCCGGAGAAACGGCTGACGAAATTTGTTCCAACTGGAAATGTGTGTGTTTATCTCAGGACCATGCTCTGATACCAAGTTTGTAGCACCCAAACCCCATGGGGCCACGAATTTAAGGAAAAAGAAATATAAGACAAAAATGAGGGGCTGAAATGAATTGTAGCAAGCTGTATTGCCTTGCCAAGAAAATACGAAGAATAAACAGTTGGCGCCAAGTAGAAAAATTAAAATTTCAATATCAGTTTCAAAGTTACAAAATGCAATTGCGAATTACAACTACTGGAACTCTGTTTGAATTCACTATTGTTGTAATAGATCTTAATACAGATTGGCAAAATATCAAAAACAACAACAATAAAGTAGACGTCGCGGAACCGCTGGCCTTTTGATAAACTCCCACACACCACAGCTGATTCAGATCCCTTCTCCCGTCTGCCCCGGAACTGGCTCACCTGCACCAAGAAAGCTAGTGAGCCTAGGGGCTCAGCAAGCAAAACTGAGAATAACAAGAGCATAATATGGGCAGGCTCAATACATACAATAACATAGTTTAAAGGAATACATTTTAAACATAGCTGTTCGTAACATCTGATATGGGAGTACTCAGATCCCAACATTTAATTCTTTAGACTTATGGCTCAGAAGTTCCACTTAGGTCACGTTGCACTTGATCAAATGACTACTGATATCAGTTTCCATATGGAGAATTTCGCCCAATATGAAGCGGCAACCAACACGCACGACTGCTGCTCACCCTTCCAATATGAAAGGGAAACTAAAATTTAAACAGCTGCACACCTTTCCAATATGGAATGTCCGTTATCTTTGCCATAAATATTAAAATCTGAACATTTTCTTCCTTTAAAACAACATCTGGGTGAAAATAAGATCTGTTAGAGTAGATGCCCAACTAGCCAACATGTGGCGTGTGGGTTTATTGACTCTTGTATATGACAGTCTTTATATATGATATTCGCATTTGTTTATGGCATTATTTACTTTCATTGTGTTGTATAGTGATTAACAATTGCGTTGAGTAAAGACCTAGAATGCACTATAGTGTATGTTAGATGTGATAGTGGGTATGACGGCTATCATGAAACACATCTAATAGTCACTGTGTATTCTGAACATGTTCCTAGTCGATTGGGCCGTCAAAATGAGGATAAGGCCGCCCGAGCTTGAGACTAGTATCTGCGATGCAAAGTACCATGTTTCATTGGTA
>KV010258.1:0-36190 GCA_001598015.1 Dorcoceras hygrometricum | reverse complement strand
GGTGGCTGATAAAACACGACGGTGGGAGAAGAGGCCTCGTCGGGAGGACGACAGGCAGTTTAGAAACAAGACCCCTGGCCAGGACAGGACACCTCGAGGAAAAGATCAGCAGCCTGGCCGAGGAGAGTGGAGAACACCTCAGCCTCGAGGGTTCATTAACATGATTTCAGGAGGGCCTACTGATGGGGACTCCAACAGAGCAAGGAAGATGAGATGTCGGCGGATGGAGACTATGGAGGTCGGTAAAAAAAGATCGGGACCTACCCTCTCCTTTGGCCCCGAGGACATGCCCCTGGATGCAGAGTCGCACAATGACGCTCTAGTCATCCGGGCTATGATTGCCAACTATGAAGTGGCCCGTATTTTTGTGGACTCGGGGAGTTCGGTCAATGTCTTCTTCAAAAGCACAGTGGATCAGATGGATCTCGGAGAATATCGTATGGAGCCGGTGAACACACCCTTGTACGGGTTCACTGGAGATTGTTTGCAGCCGGTAGGGGCTGTTCAGTTGCCTATGTCACTCGACTCGGGTAGGGACAGGAAGACCAAAGTGGTGGAGTTTACTGTTGTGGATGCACCCTCGTCCTACAACGTCATTCTCGGGAGACCGGCCATGGCTGCGTTCTCAGCCGTGGCCTCGGCCTTGCACCAAAAGATTAAGTTTCCAGTAGGAGATTCTGTGGGGGAGGTCCTTGGGGATCGCAAGGTAGCAAGGAAATGTTATGTAGAGGAGGTGAGAGTGGAACAGAAAGCTGCTAAGTCCCGAGCTCGGGACTATCCTAGGGCTCGGGAAGACAGAGGTGTAAATCTGGTCGGGGAAGATCTTCAGTTGGCCACCGAAGATGAAGAAGAAGAGGTGGTCCTCGTTCCTCCTTCTGGGATTGTTAAAATCGCGAGATCCCTTCCCGAGGAGATACGGGGACAGTTGGTCCAGTGTGTGAGACCTGAATTTGTGTAAAGGATTAATTGTTGAATTAATCAAGTTTTAGTGATTTCGGGTGGTTCAGATTTCATTTCGAATGTTTGGGTTGCATTTTAGAGTTGAGAATCGTATTTGGAACAATTCTGGAAATTTTAGGATTTTCGAATTGTGGGGTGAAATCTGGTAACAGATTTGATGACGTCAGCATCGTGTGATTTCTTAGCGTGGATGACGTAAGCATTGCTGGCTTGAGTCTGTTGGGTGAAAAGCTGTTGGTAGATCTCATGACGTCAGCAGCGTGTGTTGTCGTCGTGTGGCTGACGTAAGCGTTGCTGCTCGAGAGATCTGTTCGAATTAGTGTGAGAGCTGTTTTGCTTGGAACGCCGTCGTTTTAGAAATATTTCTCTCGACTTCGTTCTCTGTTTTTCAAACCCTTGGTACTGTTCACCGTAACCTTCTCCGGCCTTTTCCCGTTGATTCCGGCCACCGTTTTTCACATTCGAGGTAGCGTTGGACTCCTCTCGAAGAGCTCTTTCATCCTATACCAATCTTGGAAGCTACGGGTTGTCCAGGGAGAGATCGTGAGGAGGCAGAACTTATTCCTGTTCGTGTGTTGTGCCTGCAGGTAGCCTTCGAGTTTTAGTTTTGAGATCTCGGTCCTAGTAGTTAATTTAGCTTCCTGTTAAGATGTTTTAGGATGATAGTTAGCTGGTTGAGTTGTAGCTCCCAGCCGTGTGTTTGGTTTTGATTTGGCCGTGAGTTTTTGGGTGTAGGCTGAGATTTGTATGTTGTATATCTTGGCAGATTGTGCAGGCAGTGAGTTGCTTCGTCTTTGAGGAAATTAAGGTACGGGTTGAGCTTGTAATTTCAGCAAGGTGACAGCTTGGGTGAATTGTGAGATGGCTTTGCTGGTTATGTGTTTAGTTGCCTGTTGAGGCTGCCGATCTATGAGATGATTGTGTGTTATGTGTTGTATACATGCTGTTGTTATTGTTGTTGCGCATATGTTGATATGCTTGTTATTGTCCAGCATGTGCATACACGGATTTGCATCTCATTCCAGTTTCATTGCCATCGTTGCGTCGTTCTTGTTCTGTTTCTTACCAGGTTGCGAGGGCGAGCGGCAATACCGCACTCTCATCTCCCTGCTGGGTTATGTTAGCCCCTATGAGCCGAGTGGCTAACTACCACAGTTCATAGGTTGGGCAACAGCAGGCCGAGTTGTTGATTCATCTGGTATTTGGGTGTTGTCTCCCGGCGAGTGGTTAGCTACCACACTTGGAACACACTCAGTGGCCACCATTTGTTGCAGATTCAGTTGAGCTGTGCTTTGACTTCCTTTCCGGTTGGAGTCTTTGGGTGTTGTCCAGCATCTCATGCATAGCATCTGCATTTTATTCTTGCTGTTAATTGCTGTTTTATAGTTGCTCTCCGTACTGGGGTTTGACCCCATGTCCCTCCGGGGCTTGGTTTGTTTCTTGTTGTGTTGTTTTCAGGAAACCCAGGTTTTACAGCTGGTCGTGGGTTTAACCCAGCTCGTGGTGCCCCGGGAGGTGGCTAGTGTGTCCCAGTAGCATATAGCATATATATATATATGTATCAGTTAGCCAGGGGGATGCCCTGCGCTTTGTTGTTGTACCTGTAGGGGATATGATACATGTATGGATTATGTATGCTTTGTCGTTGCTTGTTTTATGATTTGGGAAACTTATTTTAAGTATCGTTTTATTTTAAATTATATGTTTAAAACCGTCGGGCCTAAAAGCGAAAATTTTACCCACTTTTTGATAGCTTCCGCATGTGTTTATCTGTTGTGAGCACGAGGCCTGACACAGTGTTTGGAGAATAACAAGGATGTTTTTGCTTTGTCGCCGTCTGATCTAAAGGGGGTCAAGCGTGAGGTGATGGAGCATCGATTGAATATCGCCTCGGGCTCTCGACCTGTTATTCAGAATAGGAGGCACTTCGGGCCCGAGAAAGACGCAGTGATTAGGAGTCAGGTCGGGGACCTATTGCAATCGGGCCATATCAGAGAGGTACATTTCCCTACATGGTTGTCAAACGTCGTTCTAGTACCAAAAGCCACGGGGAAATGGAGGATGTGCGTGGATTTCAGGGACCTGAATAAGGCCTGTCCAAAGGATTGTTACCCTCTCCCAAGGATCGACCAACTCGTTGATTCCACCTCGGGTCACGAGTTGCTCAGCTTTTTGGATGCCTATCAAGGTTATCAGCAGATACCGCTGGCCGAGGAGGACCAGCGAAAGGTCAGTTTTATCACTGCAGATGGGACGTTCTGTTATGTCGTTATGCCCTTTGGGCTTAAAAATGCCGGGGCCACATATCAACGATTGATGGATAAGGTGTTTAAGCAACAGATCGGGAGAAACGTCGAGGTCTATGTCGATGATATTTTGATTAAGTCTCGGGAAGAGGTATGCTTCATATCTGACGTCGAGGAGACTTTCCGCACTCTGTGACTCGTCGGGGAATCGAAGCCAATCCCGAGAAGGTGCAAGCTCTTGCTTCTATGTGCTCACCTCGGAATATTCAGGAGGTGCAGAGGTTAACAGGGAGGATTGCCGCTCTCTCCCGATTTATCTCCAGGTCGGCTGACAGAAGCTTTCCTTTCTTCAAAATACTTCGCCGAGCTAAACAATTTGAATGGACTGAGCACAGTGAGAGAGCTTTCCAGGAACTAAAGGAATATCTAAGGGGATTGCCGGTCTTGAATAAGCCCGAGCTCGGGGAGCCATTATTTATCTATCTAGCGGTCACTCCACAAGCGGCCAGTTCAGTACTAGTTTGGGAAGAAGGACAGGTTCATCAGCCGGTGTATTTCGTAAGCCACGCCTTAAAAGGCGCCGAGCTTAACTATACTACTCAGGAGAAGCTGGCTCTAGCTCTGGTTATCACAGCTCAGTGACTCAGACCATATTTCTTATCTCATCCGGTCACAGTGCTCACCAACAGTGCGCTCGGGCAGATTATCTCTCACCCCGATGCCTCTGGAAGACTTGTCAAGTGGGTCACCGAGCTCAGCGAATACGACATTCATTTCAAGCCTCGGGCAGCCATCAAAGCACAAGCCTTAGCGGATTTTCTGGCGGAGACAGTGTCTCTCGAACAGGAGGAGAGGTGGAAAGTATATGTTGATGGATCTTCGTGTTCCTCGGGAAGCGGCGTCGGAGTAGTTATGGTATCCCCCTGGGGGGAGGAGACAAGCTTGGCCATTACTCTTGATTTCAAAGCCTCTAACAACGAGGCTGAATATGAGGCCTTACTCATCGGACTCCGAGCTGCAAAGAGCATGGGGATATCTCGGGTCCTGCTGTATTCTGATTCTCAGTTGGTAATTCAACAAAGTAATGGTAAATTTGACATAAAGAATGAGAAGATGGTGAAATACGCAGAGGCGTTGAATAAACTGACCGAGGCTTTTTCCGAGGTGGTGCTGGAGCAGGTACCTCGGGAGAACAACGAAAAGGCAGACAAACTTGCGAAGATGGCCAGCTCTCTCGCTCCATCGTCGGGAAAGGAAATACAGGGGAAAGAGCTAGTGTCATTAATATATCAGGTCGGACAGAATCAAAGAGAAGTGCCCGCTTCAGATTGGCGACACGACATCTTGGAATATATCTTGCGAAAAGTGGTACCCGACGACCCACGGCGAGCTCGGGAACTTAAGCGCCAGGCCTTACGCTTTGTTATTTTGGACAATAAGTTGTACAAGAGGTCCTTTTCTCGACCTTTGCTAAAGTGCCTAGGGCCCGACGAGGCCAAGTATGTCCTGAGGGAGATTCATGAGGTATGCTGCGGAGATCACCTCGGCGCCATAGCTCTGGCTCGGAAGGCTACACTTGCAGGATTCTTTTGGCCAACCATGCAACAAGATTCTACTGCTCTCGTCCGATCTTGTCGGGGCTGTCAGAGGCATGCTAATCTTCAAAAGCAGCCCGCCGAACCCTTGAAAACTATCATCTCCTCATGCCCATTCGATCAATGGGGCATGGATATTGTGGGACCTTTCCCACCAACTGGAGGACAGAGGAAATTCCTATTGGTTGCTGTGGACTACTTCTCCAAATGGGTCGAAGCCGAGCCCTTGGCAAAGATATCTGAGGCTGAGGTGTTGAATTTTCTGTGGAAGAACATCGTCTGCCGCTTCGGGATACCTCGGCGACTTATCTCTGATAATGGAAGACAATTCTGTGGAGCTAAAGTTCGGGCATGGTGCCAGGAGTTGAAAATTGAGCAAGTCTTCACGTCGGTGGCCTACCCCCAAAGCAACGGCCAGGTAGAGGTCACAAATCGAACTATCGTGCAATCTCTCAAGGCGCGATTGGAATCTGCTCGGGGGCGATGGACGGATTAATTGCCCAGTGTTCTCTGGGCTTATCGAACAACCACCCGAGCTGCTACCGGAGAGACACCTTTTTCCATGGTATATGGTACTGAGGCATTGCTACCCGCAGAGATTGGGCAAGATAGTCTTCGGGTCATGGAATACGCCGAGGATAACGAAGAGATAAGAGGCCTCGAACTGGACTTCCTCGAAGAAAGAAGAGCCCGAGCGGCAGTGCGTTTAGCTGCCTATCAGAGGAGAATGGAACAAACCTACAACAAGAGAATCCGACCTCGGAAATATGAGCTGGGAGACCTCGTTTGGAGGAAAATACAGTATCAAGGTGACAGAGGAAAGTTGGATCCGAAGTATGAAGGGCCATATAAAGTGGTCGGGAAAGCTGGAATCGCCGCCTATTATTTGGAGGACGCGCAGGGGAAGCGAGGACGTCGGCCGTGGAATGTTATTTACCTTCGGAAGTATTATGATTAAGCTCTGTCACTTGTACTTATCTTTTGCTCGACTGCTGCTTGTAACAGCTACTCTATGGAATAAAAGAGTTCTTCTCTCAACTTATGGTTTCAATTATTAAACTCCTCGGGGACGACCCGAGCTGAGAACATAAGTCCGACCAGCTCGGCACATAAGCCCAGTTCCGCACTGGCAAACTCGCGTAGCTCTTCTACGCAAACACATAAGTCCGACCAGCTCGGCACCTAAGCCCAGTCCCGCGCTGGCACATTCGCATAGCTCTTCTACGCCAACACATATGTCCGACCAGCTCGACACCTAAGCCCAGTCCCGTGCTGGCACATTCGCGTAGCTTTTCTATGCAAACACATAAGCCCGACCAGCTCGGCACATAAGCCTAGTTCCACACTAGCAACTCGCGTAGCTCTTCTACGCAAACAGATAATCCCGACCAGCTCGGCACATAAGCCTGGTTCCGCACTAACACTTTGCAGGGCTCTCCTATGTAAACCCAACTTACGTCAACACCCCCTCGGGAAGAAACCTTATTCAAACAAGGAAAACTTGCCCGACCTCGGGAAATAAACATATGAATAAAGTGAAGGAGCAAATGTCGCCCTTCCTGGGACTTCATCCTTAACAAATGGTCCCATAAACGCAAACAGTTAGCCGTTCCGCTCACTTACGCAAGAACGGGTAATATCGGCCGCATGCACACTTACCAAAGCTCGATTTGCGGATTATATTATTTGATTACGAACTCGGATCAAGGTATTCGGTCACGAGTTCGGATTACTTCATTTGTTTATGCGCGATTATTCAAACACTTGGTTGATTTTAACCACGGCCCCTCGTGTCGGGACCTCATATTTTAAGGTGTCTTCGGGACATCTCACCTCATGCTCGAGAAAGAAATACGAAAAGGAAGAGCTCAACAAACAGCTTGCATTTCATTTAATATGACAAAAAATATGTGGAGTACAACAAAAGGGAAAACTAAGAAAGGGGGGAGCTCGGGGGAGTGGCATCGGAACCATCTCCTCCCTCTTCTTCATCCTCGTCCTCCTCCTCTTCCTGGACCTCCTCTTCATCAGGCATCTCGGCTATGGCCTATTGCACATTGAGGAAGGAGGCCGGATGCTCCTCCTCGGGATAGCCATTGGCCCTCCATTGGGCCACGCATCCGAAGAAGCCGTTCTTAAAGTAACCCCCAGCTTTCTTCCCTAAAAGGGTGTCAAACTCAGGAGACTTCAAGAACTCCTCTTTTCCCTCGAGCTTCAGGCGCTCGGCCTCCAGCGTCGCCCGAGCCTTAACCTCCTCGAGCTCGGCTTCCAACATTTCCCGAGCCGCCTTCTCGGCTTCATGCGCCTCCCTCTCAACCAGCAGCTGGGCCTCTAACGCCTCCCTCTGGGCCTTCGCCGCCCCTTCCTCCCGAGATCGAAGAGTCTCCAACTCCTCAAGTCGGGCGAGCACCTCGGCGTGCTGACCCATGGCCTTGTCAAATTGGTCGCGGGAGGCGTTCATTTTTTGATGGGCCTTGGTGAGGTGCTTCACCATTTCGCCCCCCACGCCACGGCCTGCACAGGGATAAGAGGACCATATTAACAGTGTTAAGACAAGAAGGGAGGCTAGAGCTCGGGAAAGGAAAAGCATACCGCTGCCACGTGGGACGAGAAGTGACCCACCACATCCGTGTTGCGGGCCTTCCTCAATACTCTGACATCCTGATCCGGGGCCATATTGCAAATGTATCTAGTGGCCGCAACCGGACATGGGGACTCGACCAACGAGTCCTTAGAAGGGTCAAAGGGAGGGGGTTGCTCGAGCCCCTTCCCCGAGGACGGGGCTCCAATAGTGACAGTGACGGGAGGCACATCGAGAGCTTCCTCGGATAAAGACGTCGGAGGCGTCGGCGCCAGTTTTTGCTGGGAGGCCTCCTCGGTTCGGACCCCCGACGTTGAAGCGCCTGCTTTCTTACGCTTCTCCCCCCGAGCCTCCTTCTCGGCCTCGGAAGGGGCCTTCCTCTTCTTGGTTGTCTTCTTGGGGGGCGCGACGACCGCCTCCTGCATCGCCTTTACTAGCTCTGCTTTGCCCATTCGATCGTCTGCATTAAAAGAAAGAAAACAGAGGTCAGTTCGGGCAAGAGGTGAGTTCAGGAAAAGATAAAAACACGACTAAGATCGGATACAACTATACCGAGGTCCCCAACAAGCTCGGCCCCCTTCCTGCTAAACTTGAAGAAGCACAGCAGATCTTCCTTTATGAGCTCGGGAGCATTATAGCTCTTATCGCACATAGCCTCGAGGAAGGGGGTCAGGCTCGGGGCTCGGGGGGATGTCGTGGTAACTGAGGAGGACAGCCAGAGCCAATAGAAAACTGTATGAGTTCGGGGCTAACTGGCTCGGGCTCAGCTGGATGTGACGACAGAAGGCAGCGATGAATCTCGGGATTGGGAACCTAAGACCCATCTCTATCTGGTTCATGTAGAAAGTATGAAGCCCCGGAGGGGGGCGATGGCCCCTCTCGTCGGGGTGAGAAATAACTACCTCGAATTTACCCATTGTCCCACCCTTCTCCTTGATGATGTCTATGTCGGATAATCTTAGGATAGAGGATTTCTCCTCGTACCAGGGAGAGTTCGGGAGTTCCTCTGACCGAGGAAGCCAGGGTTCCCCCGCCTGGCTAACTAGAGACGCACTATCTATGGACTCAGCAGCACTACTCACTCGGCTAGTAGAAGGGGAAGACATCGTACAATGAAAAAACTTATTGAAGTATGAGATTGAGAGATCGGGATGGTAGATTGAGAGATCGGGAGCAAGAGAATATCCTAGCAGAGCAACGAAATGTTTAGAATCGAAAGTGAGAAATGAGAAGGGAAGTCGAAGTATTTATAGGTATGGGGAGGTTGATCTCAACCGTCCGATTGCGCGCCTCTCAACGATCCAGATCATCTTGGGAAGCCCAACGGTCACCTCAATTGGCTCAACGGTCACTTCGGATGTCAGGGACGGTCACTTCGGATGTCAGGATGCCTCCATCTTGACCGCTCGTTGAAGATCTTATCAACGGTGGAGAAACATTGATACACGGATCATGGTTTTCTTCAGAAAGCACAAAATTCACATCAAGCCCCGAGCCTCAGCCGGGGAGTTCAGGAAAATCTATTAGCAACTACGATGTGATGCCTTGCGGGTCGTGGATTCCTTCACCGTTGCAGGTCCCACCTCGGGTCCCGACCTCAACTACACATACTCCTATACTTCAATTCTTCGTCTAGGACTAGCGGCGGGGATACTCCTGATGCCCCCCAAGAGCACCTCGGGACCCGAGGACCGAGCACTACGGCATCAGCCTTACCTACACCATTGGAGGCGAAAGCAATCAAGCGACGCGCATGGAGCCCGAGCTCGGGAATTTTTAACCGAGGCCCTGCCACACGCTCGGGAATCGCCCGAGCTCCTTCGTTATGGAGAAAAGCTTATAACCTAAGGAGACAACCTAAGTGCAAGGCCTCTCCCGAGGACCCCAACCTGACTGTTTAAAGCACTTCCGCAAAAGGCGGAGAACGTGGGCCGGATTATGCGGGAAACGTGCGCACGACCTCACCCACGTCTTGACAGAACGTGCAAGCAAACCGATTCATCTGCCTAGCCCCTCTATAAATACCCCCAGGTTTGCTCTTTCAGATTCATTCACTCTCTATTGCACACATTAGCACACAGATATACTTGTTCTCACTCTCTCGCATTAATATCACCTGACTTAAGCTTCGGAGGGGCTTCGCCGGACACATCTCCGGCGCCCTCTGACGAAGTGTTTTGTGGCTGCAGATCTCGACCTGGTGCGCAAATTGCCCGACGTCATAAAAGCTCTTCGGTGTAGCATCGTTTGCTCTCGGCTGAACTATTTGGTTACATCAAATAGATTCTCGATTTGTTTATGTACTAAATCTATGTTCTTTGTGTGAAATTTGCAGAAAATGGATCCGTCGAAAGGGAGCACTCGATGTACTGCCCATTCTCCGTGCAAGTGCTGGTTTGAGGTATGGTGAACAAAGTCTTTTTTGTATTTTCTTGCGGAGGGTTAAAATCGTTATTTGATTTAATTATTTAGAAAAATACTTGATACCTTGTAAGATATTCAAAGGCTTTCTGCAAAATCATGTGGTTCTAAATACGTTATGACTTTTGAAGAGGGGTGGAAAAAATCCCGAAAATCCCGACCCAACCCGAATCCCGACCCGCTCCCGACCCGAAAAATCCCGACCGAAAAAATCTCGACCCGAATTTTCGGGAAAATTCCCGACCCGATAAGTATCGGGAATGGGATCGGGTGTCACTTGCTTTCCCGACGGGATTCCCGACCCGACCCGAACTATATTAAAATAATAATAAAATATTATTTTAATATTAAAAATATTATTTTAATATAAAAATATATTTTTTTTAATATAAAAATATTGGAATCGGGTGGCACTTGCTTTCCCGACCCGACCCGACCCGATATTAAAATAATAAAAAAATATTATTTTAATATTAAAAATATTATTTTAATATTAAAACATATTATTTAATATAAAAAAATATTTTTAATATAAAAAATAGAAAAAAAAATTTATTAGCTGTTAAAATAAATAATAATAAAATATATGTTTAAATATTTTTAATTTTTGTATGTCATTATATTTGTATCACAATAAGTTAGTTTCTACAACATATGATTTGTTTTAATAGAAATGCATATATTTCATTTAGTCAATGAAGTTCATGAAGAGTAATATAGTTCAGTAATTTATGAATTGAGTAAGTTGGTGTGCTTGATATTTTTTATATTTATATAATGGTAAATATGTGCTTTGTATATATTTTAGATGTTATTTATGCAAAGTATTCTTATGTAACATATGTTGGTTATATGCGATATGTTTGTTAGACGTATGTGTTTAAGCTGGTGAGTAGCAGTGGAGGGACAGAGTCATGGGAGAGTGAGAAGGTTCTGCTGTTGTTGGATAGTAGTTTTAGATTGCATACCACGGACCATGGTGTACATGAGGTATGGTTCTACTGACTAATACGCATTTTTTTTTTGTTTAATTCTGCGTTTCTTGATTTAACTCTTTTGGGGCATGCGCCTCAATTATTTTATGAAGTCCTTGTAGGTAAAATCCTCGTGTAGTCGTCTCATTCGTATCTAATGCATATCATTTTTGGACAACTGTGGATCGTTCTTTTAATAAACTGGTTGTCGGTTCTGGCCATTTTACTTATATTGGGGACAAAATTGTACCTGCAAAGCTGAAGAGTGATGGGACGTCCCCAACTAGATAAATATGCTGCAGTACCCCAACCTATATTTTGTAATTGGGTCGACATTTTTTATTTACCGTTGCGATGCTCAAAGATTTTGTATGAAAACAGACTTTATGAGTAAAGATTCATTAAATCTGTTATGATACTATAAGTTGAGCAAGTGCAATGCTTGAGCAGATTTGAAAGTTTCACGGAGAAAATTTGTGGTTTTTAAAATTATACTTATTCGGGATATCCCGTCCCGACCCTACGGGATCCCGAATATTCGGGTCCCGACATTTTCGGGTACATGATCGGGATAAAAAATTGATTCCCAAATTTTATCGGGATGGGAATCGGGAAAGGGGGTTACGGAACGGGACCCTACCCGATTCCACCCCTACCATCAGGTCGGGTCTCGGGAGAATACACCTCTGGGTATTCCTGAATAATTGAATGGAAATGTACTACGTCGGGTGACCTAAAACTACAGAAACAAGTTAGAGACGTCAGAAGTATTTTTGACGAAGCCCCTCCGATTTTTAATTCAGGTCGGGTGGTCGGGAATAGAGAGCAAGATTATATATAAAAGCTAAGAGTTTGTCCCATAACGAGTGAGTGTAAAGTGAGGCATAACTGGGGTGAGGACCTGTTGGATCTGTGTAACAGATCAGGTCTTAATTTTGATAAACACAAAACCTTCTGTTATGTTTCTAAAAATTTAATAGAGCGCACAGGTCTAAGCTGAAACATATCAGACGTGAGCTGTAAGCGACGAACGGAGTGCATTTGAGAAGATGTGCCAGTTGATCCAGTAGGGGACGCCCACACTGGTCCAACAGACGACATCCAAGCTGATCAGCTTAGAGCGAAGATCAACACAGAAGAAACCAGTTCAGAGCTGGTATCAGCTCAGGAGAGAAGCATTTCAGAGATCAAGTGGCATATCGGAGTTCAGTTTACAGTTCAACGGATATGATCAAATGAATCGGTTCAGAGTGAATAGCTTAGAGAAGACAGGTTCAGATCAGAACAGATAAACAGTATTCAGCTCAGATATCAGCTTAGAGCAGTTCACGGCAGAACAGAATAGAATCAGCTCATATCAGATTAGAAGCACAGTGAGAATCATATAAGCATAGAGAAGTATTTCAGATCAGCTCAGAGCTTAGAACAGATCAGATCGGGAGATCATCTTAGTTAAGCAGCTCAGACAGAATCAACTAGTATATATATCAGTTCAGAGTGAACAGCTCAGAGCAGAATCAGTTCAAATCAACTGAGAACGTCTAAGCTGAAACAGTAGAGCAAGAGAAGTCAGCACAGAACAGACCAAAACGGAACAGCTAAGAGCAGAAAAATGAATAAATGAAACAGCTCAGAGCTAAACGAACTGGAGCAGCCCAGAACAGACCATGATAAATCAGCTCAGAGCTGTACAGATAAGAACAAAATAGCTCTGAGCTGTAAAAAGAAGGTCGAAGCAGATCAGAGATGTACAGTGCAGAACGAAATAGCTCAGAGCTGTACGAAGCAGATTAGAGCAGAACAAAGCAGTACGGAGAAGATTAGAGCAAGAACGGCTTATAGGGAGCTTCATAGAGGATCAACTCAGGGACCAGCTCCGAGGAACAGCGTAGCAGATCAGGCCAAAGCTAGTCAAACGAAGTCAAGCAAACCGTACAAGAAATGAACATAACAAGCGAGGACAAACTATATTTTGTTCGAGCTAAAAGAGCCTTTGAATTTCATCAGAAGAGGAAAGAGTCGTTGAAAGCCAAAAGAGGAAAGAGCCTTATATCATGGCTGAGGATCAGACCGACAGGCACAAAATAAGGGATCTCTCCAACTGTAATAACTCATCAAAGGCTACATATACATGGAAGATTCAAACGAAAGACAAGCATGCACATAGCGATACATATGCACGAGAGATGCAGAAATAACGATACAGGGAAGAGAGAAAAGAAAAGAAAGAAGAATACTATTTCAGAGAGAGAGAGTGGTGTTGGCTAGGGTGCCCGAGCGGAGATTTCCGGAGAAGGTGCCCGAGCGCGGTAACAGTTATTTTGAAAATTTATTTAATTAGCGTTCATAAGGAGGAAAAGTATTTTAATGATAATTTATAAAATTTTTGACGGATTTACGTCTAGTTATTTTAATTCTTTTTTCGATTAAATTAAAGAACGTCTTTTGGGATCCTATGTCTATTTGTTACGGACAAATTAAAGTGCGCGTTTTAAGTTTCTTTAAATTTTAGAACTTTTAAAATTTTAGTACGCCTTTAAATATTATAATATTATTTTAAAAGGTTTGTTAGCATTTTTTTATCCCAATTTGAGTAGCAACTTAGGCCCTAAAATTTATAAATTAGAGATAACCATTCTTTTTCCCTCACTCTTTTATGTTCAAAAAAAGAGAAGAGTGGTGTCGGCTAGGTTGAGGAGAGGCTGGCCAAAACTTTGAAAAATATTTGAGGAAATCGTATCGTGTCCGGAGTGTTGTTTCTCACCGGAGATCGCCTTCCGATCATCCCCAATCGAGGCAAGTAAATCACATTCTTTTCTGCACAGATGAATTCATAATAAGCATGAAGGTTCTGTTTTTTTTTTATTTCTTTGGTTGTGCAAGAATAATTGTGGCTGAGAATGTTTGGACGTTTGGGAAATTTCGGAATTCGTAATTTGAGCCTTTTGTGTGAGGATCGGTGATAAGCTTGCATGATGAGGCGTCCACATTGTTTTTTTTCTCACATAAGTTGGTTGATCCATTTTCAGGCGTGTGTATAGTTGATGCTTATGTGTGACGGACAGTCGTGAGGATTTTAACAAAAATTTCAGCACCAACATGAATTTCAGTGTGCGTGTTCCACCTTCTGCGTGCGTCTGCTTCAGGTTTGTTGGTCTTTTGTGGGTGCGTAATATTTTTCTTGCCATTGTATATGTTTATGAGGATACGATGGCAAAGTTACAATGTCATTCTTATGTTAAAAGTTTGAAATAAAGTGGAAACAAAGCTTATTCTTGTACGTGTTTAGCTTGCGGGAAACATGATTGTGTGTGTGTGTGTGTGCAACAATTTTGTTTATGCTGAGTGTGTGGCGTGCCGCAATGGCAGAATTCGGTCTCGATAAAGAATTCTGGTATTCTGGTTGTTTATCAAGTTGTTTATCAAGTTGAGCGTCGTTATGACTAAAATATTACAGGGCCGACCTCTTTGAAAAATATTTAGAGCTCATTCTTTCGGTGCCGAGTCTTCTTGGTAGATGTTTATAAAAAAAAATTTGTTTTGCCCCAAACCAGTATGTGTGCGCGAGTTCTTATGGTGGTTTTATTTGGTTAGAAATTTATGGAAATTTATTTGAATAATTTTATTTGAAGAAAATTGTTTTGAGGTTTTGTTGAATTGTGACAAAGTTATGATTGATATTACGGGCGTGTGGATGACGGTCGACAGGTGGGGGCGTCCCGCCAAACTATTAAGGACACGTGGATGTCGACCGACGGGTCGGGGTGCCCCGCCAACTTGACTGATTACGAACGTTTGAATATCGGTCTTCGGATCGGGGTGTCCCGCAAATTCTGGATCCTTATGCACTTATTCAAGCGAATTGGGAAATTTTTGAGCCCCATTTCATAAAATAAATTGATGAAAGGTTAAAGGATTTTATTTGATGATAGTCCTTTATGGAAATAGTTATCTGATGGTAAATGGAACATGTTGAATTATTTAGCGAGCTTTTAATTGAAAGTTGATGAAATGATTGGTATTTTAATTAAAGATATTTATGCATGTGCATGTATTATTTATTATTCGTTATCTCCGGAATTACTTGTTGAGCCTCTAGGGTCACTAGATTTCAATGATGCAGGTGAGGACGTTTAGGTGATTCTGATTGGAGATAGCGTGGTCTGGGGTGTGAGGGCGCTTATCTATGGACACATGTTTTCCACACCTTAAACAATATTATGATGCATTAAGTTTTCATTCTTTGAGAATAAATTTACTTATGAATATTTCCTTGAGCTCTAGACATTTTGAAAACTTTCGGTTTATGGTAGCGTCCGATCGATCGGCTTTGGTAAATTTATTTGGCATACGTATTTTAAATTGTGAATATTCGAATTTGTTTAAGTCAAAAAAAAGTTTCTCGCATTTTTCATGTGAAAAATACGGGTGTTTCAACTTGGTATCAGAGCATGGTCCTGTAAGATAAGCGCTCGCCTTCAGTCTGAGCTAGTTCTTGTGACGCCGCACCACCAAGTCTGTAAGTTTCAAGTAAAATGCTACATTTGAGTAAATTTTTTTCCTTATGAAATTTAATTGATATGTTAAAGGATTAAGTTTGACTTATTTATTGCTAATTTCGATATTTAAATTTATATGTTAAAGTTTAGAGTTTTATTTTAAGATTTAAATGTCCTATATGTTGTTCATGTGATGGAACCGGGCTATTGGTTACAAATAATGTTTGGAAGAGGGCGAGAGAGAAGAAGTTTCTCAGTTGAGTATGAGAACTTAGGCAGCAGCGCCCGTGTTCTAGCCGAGATGGCTCAACTGTTAGAGCAGTTGTGGGGCAAGCGGTCATGGAGGTGGATAGCCAGCCGCTCGAGGGCTCAGCCATGAGGATCCACGGAGTGCTTCAGGCATCAGCACCTCAAGGAGTTTACTGGTACTACTGATCCACTCGGGTCGGAGAGCTGGATCAAATATCTAGAGGTTATCTTCGACTACCTTCAGCTGACAGACCGTGAACGACCTAGATGCACCATCTATATGCTGAGGAATGATGCCATGATCAAGTGGGAGGGAGCTAAATTCACAGTTGACCTGGCCACTCTCACCTGGGATGGATTCAAGAAGGTATTCTTTGATCAGTATTTCACTTCAGATATGCACTCAGAGTTGAAGAGAGAGTTATGATGCTGAAGCAGAAGGATTTGTCTGAGCGGGACTATGTTCGCAAATTTGAGCGAGGCTCTTAATTTGTTCCTTTGATCGAAGGGGATGCAAAGGAGAAGCTATGACACTTTGTTGACGGCTTGCGACCGACGATTAAGCATGATGTTAGGCTGGCAGAGCCTAGGGATTACAGATCAGCCGCTGATACAGCTTTGTGGGTTGAACAGGGCTGAAGAAGATCGAAGGAGCACCAGTTGAAGCGTCAGGCATCTCAGCCTCGAGACCGGAGGTAATTCAAGAGGCAAAATGTAGGGACATAGAAACCACAGGGACAACATCCTCAGTTTCAGCAACCACCGCTCTCCACTACCCTAAACTTGACAATAAACGACTATGTCCAAAGTACCACAAGAACCATGCCGGCCAGTGCAGATTGGGGATGAATGTATGCTTTAAGTGCGGAGCATCGGGTCACCATGCCAAAGATTGTCCACAGCTAAAACAACCATGGCAGGCCAAGCTTTTGTGATGACTTACGAGCAGGTGGATCTGGATACCATCGTGGTCAAATGTATGATTATTTTAGCTGACATGACTATTATTGTTTTGATCGATTCTGGTGCTACACATTCTTTTATATCGGAGTCTTTGTAAAGAAATTGTCTGTTCAACCTGACTTTTTATATATGTAGGCTAGTATGTGACTGTACCATCGGGGAAAGAACTTTTGTCTAACCGTGTACTTGAAAACATAGAAGTTAGGCTTCATGGAAATCTTGTGTCTGCTGATTTGATTGTTCTACCTATTCCTGAGTTTGATTTGATCTTAGTATGGATTAGTTGACGAGTTATAGAGTAGTAATAGATTTCAGCCAGAGGACAGTAGAGGTTAATCCACCTCAGGAAGGCCGATTCTTATTCGAGGCCTCATAGAGCAAGAGAGCTCCTCGCCTTATTTCAGCCCTAAAGGCGTCCTGCTTCTTAAGGAAAGGATGTCAAGGATTCTTGGCTAGCATTTATGTTATACTGGAGGATGAGAGACCTAATCTAGCAGATGTTGATGTGGTGAATGAATTTCCAGAGATGTTTCCGGATGATATTTCTGGTCTTTCGCCAGACAGTGAGCTCAATTTACTATTGATCTAGTGCCTAATGCAGCACCTATCTCCAAACCACCGTACAGACTTGCATCGACCGAGATGAAAGAACTGAAGTGGCAGATTCAGGAGTTGCTGGATAAGGACTTCATACGCCCCAGTTTCTCACCATGGGTTGCACCAGTGTTGTTTGTAAAGAAAAAAGATAGGAATATGAGGTTATGCATAGATTACATAGAGTTGAACAATTTAACAATGAACAATAAGTATCCTTTGCCAAGTCTTGAGATTTGTTTGATCAACTCCAGGGTGCAGCCATATTTTATAAGATTGATCTTCATTCAGGCTATCACCAGTTGAAGATCAGGGAGTCTGATGTCTACAAACAGCTTTCAAATATTATGGCTATTATGAGTTTTTGGTGATGCCATTCGGAAAATATTGGAATCGGGTGGCACTTGCTTTCCCGACCCGACCCGACCCGATATTAAAATAATAAAAAAATATTATTTTAATATTAAAAATATTATTTTAATATTAAAACATATTATTTAATATAAAAAAATATTTTTAATATAAAAAATAGAAAAAAAAATTTATTAGCTGTTAAAATAAATAATAATAAAATATATGTTTAAATATTTTTAATTTTTGTATGTCATTATATTTGTATCACAATAAGTTAGTTTCTACAACATATGATTTGTTTTATATTTCATTTAGTCAATGATGTTAATGAAAGTAATGTATTTCAGTAATTTATGAATTGAGTAAGTTGATGCAATGATGATTGATTTTTTTATGTTTATATAATGATAAATTGGTGCTTTGTATATATTTTAAATGTTATTTATGTAAAGTATTATTATATAACATATGTTAGTTATATGTGATGTTTGTTAGACGTACGTGTTTAAGCTGATGAGTAGCAGTGGAGTGACAGAATCAGGGGAGAGTGAGAAGGTTCTGCTGTTGTTGGAGAGTGGTGTTAGATTGCATAAAAAAAATAGAATTTTTTTATTATCCGTTAAAATAAATATCAATAAAATATATATTTTAAATATTTTTAACTTTTTGTATGTCATTATTTTTATATCAAAATAAGTTAGTTTCTACAACATAGGATTTGTTTTAATTGAAATGCATATATTTCATTTAGTCAATGATGTTAATGAAGAGTAATATAGTTTAGTAATTTATGAATTGAGTAAGTTGGTGCAATGATGCTTGATATTTTTTATATTTATATAATGAGAAAATGGTGCTTTATATATATTTTAGATGGACCGGGGGGCGGATCCGGATCCCCAACAATTTTTTATATTTATATAATGATAAATTGGTGTTTTGTATATATTTTAGATGTTCTTTTTGCAAATTATTATTATATAACATATGTTGGTTATATGCGATATGTTTGTTAGACGTATGTGTTTAAGCTGATGAATAGCAGTGGAGTGACAGAATCAGGGGAGAGTGAGAAGGTTCTGCTGTTGTTGGAGAGTGGTGTTAGATTGCATAAAAAAAATAGAATTTTTTTATTATCCGTTAAAATAAATATCAATAAAATATATATTTTAAATATTTTTAACTTTTTGTATGTCATTATTTTTATATCAAAATAAGTTAGTTTCTACAACATAGGATTTGTTTTAATTGAAATGCATATATTTCATTTAGTCAATGATGTTAATGAAGAGTAATATAGTTTAGTAATTTATGAATTGAGTAAGTTGGTGCAATGATGCTTGATATTTTTTATATTTATATAATGAGAAAATGGTGCTTTATATATATTTTAGATGTTATTTATACAAAGTATTATTATATAACATATGTTGGTTATATGCGATATGTTTGTTAGACGTATGTGTTTAAGCTGATGAATAGCAGTGGAGTGACAGAATCAGGGGAGAGTGAGAAGGTTCTGCTATTGTTGGAGAGTGGTGTTAGATTGCATACCACGGTGTACATGAGGCATGATTCTATTGATTAACATTTTTTTTAGTTCTGTGTTTCTTGATTTAACTCTTTTTGGGCATGCGCATCAATTATTTTATGAAGTCCCTGTTGGTAAAATCCTCGTGTAGTCGTCTCCTTCGTATCTAATACATATCTTTTTAGACAACTGTGGATCTTTCTTTTAATAAACACGTTTTGTTCTTGGGCCATTGTTTATCTTGGGGACAAAATTGCACATGCAAAGTTGAAGAGTGATGGGACGTCCCCAACTAGAAAAAAATGCTGCAGTATCCCAACCTATATTTTGTAATTGGGTCGACATTTTGATTTACCGTTGCGATGCTCGAAGCTTTAGTATGAAACAAACTTTATATTCATTAATATCTTTTATGATACTCTAAGTTGAGCAAGTGCAATGCTTGAGCAGATTTGAAAGTTTCACGGAGAAAATTTGTGGTTTTAAAAATTGTACTTATTCGGGATGTCGGGACCCGACCCTACGGGATCTCGAAAATATGGGATCCCGAATATTCGGGTCCCGACATTTTCGGGTATGAGATCGGGATAAAAAATTGATTTCCAAATTTTATCGGAATGAGAATCGGGGAAGGGGGTTACGGGACGGGACCCTACCCAATTCCACCCCTACTTTTGAAGCCGCCCCATCAAGAAATGGACAAAAACACAATTTACCTTATTACAACTTCGTAACATGTTCTGGTTTTTCCCATGGGCACCACCTAAAACACAACATGTCAGTGCTGTCCCCAAGTCATATATCACCATATATTTGTAAGCTCTTTTCAACTTGTGTGCACAGTACATAGGGCTTTATGGAAGCCATCCGACCATCAATCCATTTGGAATCATCCCACAAGGTCCAAATATCGATTATTCTTCTTCCCATGACCGGCACAGGTTTTCTAAGTAATAGGTTTAAACTGGATGTTTTTAATGTGCTTACGACTTACGAGTGTGAGTGGTTGATATTGTGTGTATGCTTTCCAAAAGGGATATATTTCGGAGAGCAAATATATTGTGTCATAGTGGGAATAATACGACGAACATGTTTGATTTGTATTTTGCCTTGTCCCCTCCAGTATTATGATCTGGTATGATAATCGTGAGAAAAACCACGGCTTCTGTATTTAATTCTAATGATATCTAATATGAATGCAGCTCATAAATAATCGATTATGTCTATCTAGTTAGATTAAAAAATTTATGCCTTCAGGCGGGTTGGCGGTAGAGGGAGGCCTCCCTTTCTTAAAAAAAAATTTATTCACATCTCCAACGCTTCCTCTAAATTATACTCAGAATCGAATCTTAGGCATCTTCTTCATCTTTATCATATACAAATCGAGGGATAAAATGTTAAATATTTTTTTAAAAATATGTGAATTTGTTAAAAAAATAAAATATGTTTATATTAGCCAAGGCGGTCCGGATAGGTGGCACCGATTCTTACAACAAAATCAATATATATAAATTAAATAATATTTGTTTAAAAAATTAAATATATATTTCAAAAAGCGTACCAATAATAGACATTTCTATTATTGAACTTATATTTTAAAAAGGAATAGATTTTTTAAGAAAATAACAAGATACCAAAATATAAATGAATTTAGTTCAGTAAATAAGGAAATGTCTATTGTTTCGTTTTTTAAAATATTATTTAATTTATAGATATTAAGGTTAAATTGAATAATATTTGTTTTAAAAATAAATAAATATTTTAAAAACTATTTTTGATGTTTGAGTAATAAATATTTTTTCAAAAACTACCCAATACATATTTTTCAACTTTGAAATTTTTGGAAATTCATTATAAAAATTGATATATAATTATATTTAGAAGTTTTCTCGTAAATGACATCAAGTTCAAATTCACGAAATAATATATATTATTTTTTAAAATAAAAAAATTTAAAAAAAATCATTGTAGCGTCTACTGCAGTCAACAGCGAGCGTTGCATTTAATTGCAGCGTCCACTATTTACATTAAACCTCGACCATTTACATTATTTTTAAAATTTTTTTTAGTTTTGTTGTATTTATAAAAAAAGCTCCTAGTATATAGTCATCTTGTCATCCAAAATAATATAAAAAAAAATATTGATTCTTTGTGTAGTGATATTTGTTATCAAACAAGACACTGCAGGATAATCGTTCACATATCCAGTCCCAAAGTCCACGTAAACACAGAATGGTATCCAAGAATCGACTCAAAGACGTAATTCACTCCCTTGAAACATCGAAAGAGCTGCTCAAAGCGTTGAGTCGCATTTGGCGACTTGAACATCAGACTTCAGCTAGTTTTTCCCTATCTCAGCTCTGCAGTTTGAGCTTGATATGTTATGTATACAAGTAAATAAGTTAGTCAAAGAACAAAGCTCGGAAAAGGGTGAAATTGAGCTAATCTTGAAGCAGTTTCAAGAGGAAAAAAGGAATTGGAAGATCAAAGAAGAATATAGGATACATTGTGCCATCAAATGTATCTCTGAGGAGCTCAATAAAGAGAGAAAGTTGAGACGACAGACCGAGAGATTGAACAAGAAACTCGGTGTCGAACTGGCAGAAACGAAGGCTTCTCTATCTGTTGCAAGCAAAGATCTTGAGAGTGAGAAGAGGGGACGTAGGCTTCTGGAGCATGTGTGTGAGGAAATGGCTTGTGGCGTAGGAGAAGACATGGCTGTCGTCAAGAAAATAAAGAGGCGATCGGATAAGGTTCGAGAAGAGGTTGAAAAGGAGAGGGAGATGCTGCAGTTAGCTGATATATTACGTGAAGAACGCGTTCAGATGAAGCTTTCGGAAGCCAAGTATCAGTTTGAGGAGAAAAACTCAGTTCTTGATGAGTTGAGGGATGAGCTCGAGGCCTATCTGGAATTCAAGAAAACTGAAATACAAGAGAGGGATATTTTACCAAAGAGATGGGTAAAAAACATGGAAAGATCGGAACATGCAACATTTGATAAGATCAAGGAACTCGAGGTATATCTGAGGGAAACGTTGCCTGGACCGCTCAAATTCGAATCCAATGATCAAGAAAAGGTCGAAGAAGTATGTAAAGGAGATCAGTGTGCAGGTGATCTGCATTCCATCGAACTAGACGAGCAAGACATGAGCAAGAGTTTCGAATGGAGTAGCGCAGTAAAAAATAATGGAACCAAGGAACCAGCCATCTGTACAGAAACAGAATATGCTGATAAGAGCATAGAGTGGGGACTTGTTACCAACAAACAAGGGGATTTGGAGGTGTTTGATAACAGAGGATTGTTCGAATTCGCATCACAATCTTGGAGAAGCATCGAAGATGAACTTGAAAGATACAAAGTGATTAAAGATCTAAGGGATCACATTGTTTCTGGTTTTAGAATTGCAACAGCATCTCAAGACTTGGATGATCCAGGCCAACAAAGTGTATAGCGATGATACAATGACCTTTTCAATTCATTTCATTATCTAATTTTATGGATGGTAAATTTCGTTGGGCAGGGACGAAATCTAATCATCCTGCATCCAAAAATTTAGATCCAAGATTGTTATATTAAAGAGCACAAGTATATTACACACTGGTGTTACATTTTTCCGGCGGTGTACTCAAATAATTGGAAAGCTCAATGAATTGTGATGCTTCTCGTCATCTTGCACATGGCTACTTTTAATGGCCCGTATAATTTCTATGCAATTTATATAGTCTCTGTGTCAGAATTCACAAGGCTACAATCACCCACAAGTTTTCCACATAATGATACAAAAAAATTTCAATCCTTGTGCTATCAATCTCAGTACTATCTCCCTTCAAAATATTTGAAGAACTTTACATATAGTCCTCGTCAATCTGGTAATTATTTTGGTTGAGTGGGAAAGGAGACAGGTAATAGTAATATTATAATGTGATCCCCAACAAATTGTTTCTTGATATTGGGTTTGTAGATTTGTTACAATTTGGTCGAATGCGAAACCTCATTCCGAATTTAAACCTCGGTGCTACATGACCTACAAGTTACTGATATCTACAAATATTTTTAAAGTAAATGCAAGAAGAAACATATATATCAACCACCAATAAGGTGGTAAACCTGGTGAGATGTCTAAGTTGATGGGTGGGTATAGTTAGGATCAATCGGTAACAATCAATTTCCTATCAACACCTCCCGACGAATCTGCGCACATGACTTACCTAATTTGGTTTATCTGATCGGCATGATTTGCAGACTATTGCATTCAGCTCAAGGGTTCTCCGATGCACACCCAAGGGGCTAATGGCTCTGGGTCCCGTTACTAAAAAACTTAGATAGAAAAACAACAAACTGTCAGCTCTCCCCTAATCCTATATTGTTAATCAGGCGCTGAATATTGGTCCATACATGATTTGTATACTAAATAAGAGAAGCATTTTGGCTGCTGGAACCCAATTATTTGAAATAAAGAATTAAAGAAAATAGCTGGATTATTCAGATCACATGCATTCAAATCATTCCAGCTGCTTTATCAAGATAGTATCATAGTAATAACATTCAAATTTGTAAAAGAAACTGATAAACTTTACTATGAATTAATTATCACAAGGAGAAGTCCTCTCTTAACTCCGAATGCCGCCAGAAAAGATTATACAGCGAAGCCCCCAACACTTTGTTAGAAATTATTTTGTAGCTATCCACACTAGGGACGGGCCAGCAGATGGCGCTCAAGGATTGAATAAGAAAATTTCACATGTTGGCATTCTAAAGTATTGCTTATCAAAGCTTATTTTAAACATTTCCAAACTTTTAGCCAATAAATGTTTGATAATTGTGTGTAACAAATAAAAAACACCTCGAGTAAGCTATTACAAATTTTTAGTCTACTCTAAAGATGCAACATGCATAACGCCAGATTCAATGTAGTTCTAGCAGGATACAAGTAGACTTTTCAAACGGTAATCAGATAACATACTATAATCTTAATATGAAAAGAATTCACACCACGTATCGTTCAACATATTGAAAATTGAAAAAAATGATTATTAGCATGCAAGCAAAAACAAAATTATCCATTACATTCAACTTGAATTCACTGATACTAAATATAAGAATGGTTACAATGCAATATAAACCTTTAGATGGAAGAACTGAGCCTCTTTGGGTCGATCCTAGTGTCTAAGCACATTCCTTTGTGCTTTTAATAAAATCTGATCAGATTCACGATCAAAATCCATATTATGGAGAAGGATGCTTTACAAGATACTAGCAAAATGAATTCGGGCGACTAGCTGAACATCGAAGACGAGTCATTCAGGGGATGGTTTCAGTTCCAAGAGACACCAATTGCTTTAACAGCTTGGGTTAGAGAGGTACCATGCTTATTGAAAGAACTCAGATTTCCCAGATGCTGATGTGAATGACACAGGACACATGGGGTGGTCCTTCACGACCAGACCAAGGACTTCCGGACGAGCATAGTGACCAACCACATCGAAATCAAATTTTGCACGAACTACCTCCCCAAGATCTGCATATATCATATTGACAAGAAATATCTTGAAAAAAAAATTACACCAAGACGAAAATGGGAAGCCAAACTTGATAATGCTCGAAAGCAATTATCAAAGTTGGAAAATTAGAGGCTTACCTAAATCAGCAGAAATAAGAGCCTCTCCTTCATAATTTGGGCCTGCCAGCACAGTTCCTGATGGCGAGATTATGACGCTACCACCAGCACAAACAACAGAATCTGCTGCAAGATCTTGATCCAAGCCAGAAAATACATACTCAGGTGGAGGAGGATAATCACTCCTCCGGCAAAACTGGTTGGCAGAAAGAACAAAACACCCGCCTTCCAGAGCAATGTGGATCATCGATGATTGCCACACACTTCTTGCATCAGCAGTGGGTGCACAATATATTTCAACACCTGAGAACATTACCATCCTGAAATTAAGCGACACGTGGCGATTGGCAGATCATGAACTTCGAAAATTGAGTTGACCATGCTTGTACTTAAAAGATATGTAAGCTTGTGGAAAACTGTGTACTGAGTATCGTAGTACGTTTGGTGGTACAATTGCCTATGCTAATCCGAGTGGCCTTTTACGTGGGAAATTAATCCAAATACGACGATTGGATCACTTCATAGTTTGAGTGATTTGTCATTGCCAGCTTTAAGTCTTGGTACAAGGGCAAGCAGTTAGTCCTACATAATGCCAAGTCTTTATGTCGTATTTTAGAACAGCGAAAAGTGTAACTAGCGCTAAATAGTCTGACCTTTGGCATACATAGCGGTCCTTAGAAGTGGCATCCTGTTTTCCCAACAAATTGCTGCACCAATTTTTCCAATTGGTGTCTCAAAAACAGGAATTGTGGATCCATCTCCAAAACCCCAAATTATGCGTTCTAGTGCTGTTGGCATGACTTTTCTGTGCTTTCCTAGATAGCGACCTTGAGAATCAAAGAACAAAATGGAACAGTATAAAGTATATCCATCTCTCTCAATAACACCCATCACCAGATGCACCTTATATTTTCCCGCCATAGCAGCCAAACGATCGACTTCAGGACCTGAAAGGGAGATCGTATTTCATAAAAAACATATATGCATCTTATGATATGCTGGATGCAACAACTTTCTACATTAAGATTTAACAAATCCATGAGTAAGAAAATAACATTTGTATATTATGATAAGATTGCCGAGTAACAGAAATTATTTTATCCAACGATGAACCTTATGTAACTTCACCTACCTAAGCAAGAGACGTCACTGATAGTTGCACAACTGAGCTACTCTAGCTAATTATACGTTTGTGTAATGGTCACACTAGCCCAGACCTTTAAAGGCCTAGGAGAGCCTGATCACATTAAAAGATGTGTCTTATCAGCAGTTCAGTATAAAAATTCCAGAAAGCTCAGTTACTTCTTCCTGGTGGACCCAAGACTATTTCATTTTTTTCTGTTAATCCATCTGTTTCAAAGTAAGGATAACTCATTCTCGATATGAATAAATGAGGAAAGACATAGGTATGGGAAGCTTGCATAGATATTTTTTAATATTTTAAAATCAGCTGTCGGTTTCAATAGTGAAAATAGGTTGGTTTGTTGGTCCAGTAAAATTTTCGGTTTGCTTGGTATGATAAGTTCGGTTCAGTCGGTTCAATTTTGCCCGATTGCTCACCCCTAAGAACTGATGTATAAGTGCAAGTGACTTTTAATTAAGAAATCAAATCAAGAATTTCTTCCTAAATATTGTAAAAGATCCAGGTGTTTTCTCATCAAGGACCCTCTGGGTCTCTACCCAAAATCATCACAATAGTGAAAAAAGGGATGTAGATCATCCAAGACAAGGAGTATCATGGGTCTTAATAAACAACGGTACACCAGCCTATAACTTGGGTCAGTATCAATATCCCTACACTGTACCAGTTTCATGCGCAGAAATTACAATTCAAATGCTTCAGCAAAGCATAAGATTCTGCCCGATACCTATGAGAGCTACAACTTCAGTTTCTATGTTTTAACAGCAGTGCTATGATTCCAATATCAAGCTAATCCTATCGTGCAGTCGCCAAAACGCAAGGAAGAAAATCTATGGACTGTGGACTCACTAAAAATCTATACAGGCATTGTGTGATTGTACATATGCGAAAGATTCTTACCAGGAACATCAATAGCAGCAGCATGATATTTTCGGAACTCTTCCTTCCCCTTGGCAGTACGGTTGCCAATTGTCACACCAAAATTTGATCCACGGGGATAGCCACCTATAAATGCTTCCGGAAACACGACTAACTGCGATTCATATGATGCTGCTTCAGCTAAAAGCCTTTCAGCTTTATCTATCAGAACAATCACATACTCTCATTCAGCAAATTCTAAAGGGTAGAAGTTTCTTACACATTAAACAAGAAGAAAAGTATCTGCCCTCTCCCTTTCCCATCAGGAGCAGCAAACCATGGATTCTAGTTTAAAGGGAAATTCTTGGTTTTTTGAGTGCATTACTAGAACTTGTTTTGAAAAATTAAATTTAAAATGTGACATCTTTTTTCACTTCTGCCTCCTCAATAAAGTGCTGACACTGATAGAGGATTAAATGGGCCTAAGCCCAAAATAACTAATGTTTACAGTAGGAGGCCCAAGGCCCAAACAAGTAGTATAAATAAGCAAGCGGCGGGAGTAGAAAGGCAGGAAGATAGTTAGTATCGGTTACTCAGCTAAGGATAGCTAGAGGGGACAGGTTCATTCCTGTAGATCATACACTGTAATCCTTGAACTTCATTCATTCAATATATACGATTCATTTTCTGTGCAAATTAGAGCAATTGTTTGGAAGATACGATCTTTGATTGTATCAAAGTGGTCCGACCTGCCGATTCGAAGACAGCGCCGAGGAGTGTGCAAGAAATTCGATCGGGATGGCTTCGACGAGATCAGAGGCGAAATTGGAGGTTTTGGAGAAGGCAATGAGCGTCGTCCAGGGGGATGTCGATGGTATTCATGGTCGTATCGATAGTATAACACAGGCGCTAGCTAATTTGGCTGAATCACAAGCACGCATGGAAGCGAATCAACTCCGCGTTGAACAGTGGATGAACAATTTGCGAGGAAATTCACGACGCGGAGGATTAAATGTCGAGCATATAGACGAAGAGGACGAAACACGAGGCTCTTACAGAGAGTCCAGACTTACCGGGGATGAGGAATTAAGGTACGCATTAAAACGCGTTGAAATGCCAGGATTTGATGGCACCGATCCGCGAGGGTGGTTAGGGCGTGCTGAACAATACTTTGAATTGCACGATACACCTGTCGCACATCGTCTGAAACTCGCACAAATACACATGGATGGTCTTACATACCATTGGTTTCAGTGGCTGCGGTTAAAGGTGCCGGATTTAACGTGGGGAAGATTAGCCGAGGAACTCATTAAACGTTACGGGGGAAGAAGGCAGGAGAATCCTTTCTTTCTGTTGGCTTCGTTGAAACAGGGACAGCAGACTTTAGATGCCTATATTGAACAGTTTGAAGTATTATTGGCGCAGGTTGGTGATTTACCCGAAGAGCAGTGCTTGGGGTACTTCTTGAGTGGACTACGTGAAGAGATTGGGAAGAAAATAAGCATCCATGAACCCAGAACTACTATGCGTGCGATGGATTTAGCCAGGGCTATAGATGAAGAAATGAATGGCTACTGGGGAAGCTTTCGCGAGGGGCAAACGACGATGGGTATTTCCAGAAACTGGCGGAATAACACAAGTAGTGACCGACACGATAAACCTGAGGTGGTGAATTGGGAGAAGGGTCGGTACAACCCAATGAATAATAGCAATACTCGCCGGGAACAATATGGGTATGGGACTGATCGCCGATCTAACAATAATCCAGCAGGGAATAATCAGAAAACAGAAGGGGGGACCAACATACAGGGCCAACAGCAACGAAAGGTTGAACCGAAGCGAGACAATCGAATTGTATCACAGCAGGAATTCCTACGACGTAAAGAAAAAGGGTTGTGCTTTAAATGTGGGGAAGTCTATTCGCCTATGCATAAGTGCGCCTTCAAATTAATGCAGGTAGCACTGAAGGATCAAGAGATGGGAGAAGAGCGGGACAGTGAACCACTTGAGACAGGAGAAGACGGCAACGAATTGGAAGTGGAGATAAAAGAATATGGCACACTGGAGCTTCCTTGTTTTTCAATCGGGGGAGTGACACAACCTCAGACAATGAAGTTAAAGGGAAAAATACAGGATGTGGATGTAGTGGTTATGGTGGATAGCGGGGCTAGCCACAATTTTATTTCCAGGACATTGGTGGAGAAGTTGGACATCCAGATTGATGAATCGGTGCACTTCGGGGTATGTCTTGGTGATGGAACCAAAGTGCAATGCCAGGGCGTATGTCGGGGATTAAAAGTGCAGCTGGAAAATTATGCAGTAAATATAACAGGACACATGTTTGAATTGGGGGGTGTGGATGTTATACTGGGAGTCGATTGCCTACGCATAAACTGGAATAAAATGCACATGAGGTTTCGAGAAGGGGAACAACTTGTAGAGTTAAAGGGTGATCCTTCATTGCAACGGGCCATTGTGTCCCTTAAATCTATCTGCAAGGTAACTGAAGTGGAATATGCAGTGACTTTTATGCTCTGTCAACAAGGGCCTACCAGGAGATGACAGTCAGTCCATGAAGGGGTACCCTAGTGAAATTCAGGAGGTGCTGAACGAGTTCAAGGGGGTCTTTGACAAGCCGCAAGGCTTACCACCACGCAGAAACCAGGATCATGCAATAAACATTAAAGATGGTCAAGATCCAGTACACGTGAGACCGTATAGATATGCGCACAGGCAGAAAAATGAAATTGAAAAGCTAGTGGCGGAAATGTTGGCAGCAGGAGTTATTCAACCCAGTAACAGTCCCTTCTCAAGTCCAGTGATTTTAGTCAAGAAGAAAGACGGGAGCTGGCGTTTTTGTGTCGATTACCGTGCATTGAATGACGCTACCATTTCAGACAAGTATCCAATACCGGTCGTAGAAGAGTTATTAGATGAGTTACATGGCTCTAGGTGGTTTTCAAAGTTGGATTTACGTTCAGGATATCACCAAATCAGGATGAGGCCGGGTGATGAGGTGAAAACAGCTTTCGAACTCACCTGGGACACTATGAATTTTTGGTCATGCCGTTCGGGTTGAAGAACGCGCCTGCTACCTTTCAATCTACTATGAACGACCTGCTGCGACCTTATTTGCGGAAGTTCGTGCTAGTTTTTTGATGATATACTGGTTTATAGCAGAAATCTGCAGGAGCATGTTGCACACCTCAGGGCAGTGTTACAAATTCTCAGTGCCAACCAGTTGTTTGCTAATGAAAAGAAGTGCTGTTTCGCTTTGCAGGAGATTGAATATCTGGGGCATATCATATCAGGGGCTGGAGTGGCAGTAGATAGGAAGAAAATTGTCAGTGTAGAAGCTTGGCCAGTTCCCAGCAACATGAAAGGAGTAAGGGGCTTTCTGGGATTGTCTGGATATTACCGCAAATTCATCAAGGACTACGGGAAAATAGCTAAACCACTTACTGATTTGTTAAAAATAGGGTGTTTTGAGTGGAGCTTAGAGGCTACCAGAGCATTTGAAGAACTGAAGAGATGTTTAACGACAGCCCCAGTTTTAAAACTTCCAGAATTTGAGAAGGACTTTGAGGTAGAATGTGACGCTTCGGGGCGCGGCATTGGGGCTGTTTTAACTCAGGAGGGTCGACCAGTTGCGTTTTATAGTAAAGCGTTGGCGGAACGAGCACTCAGTAAGTCTACCTACGAAAAAGAATTGATGGCGTTGGTTTTAGCTGTAAGACATTGGCGGCCGTACCTATTGGGACGCAAATTTGTGGTTTTAACAGACCACAAATCCCTGAAAGAATTGCTGCACCAGCGGGTAACAACCCCGGATCAACAACATTGGCTAGCTAAACTCATGGGTTTTGAATTTCAGATCAGATATAAGGCAGGAGCACTCAATGGTGCAGCGGATGCGCTATCTCGCCGTATAGACAAGGAGCTAAATAGCGTTTCAATGCCTCACTGGGACAGTGTAGAGGAGATACAAAAGGCAGTATGTCTCGACCCTGCATTCCAGGAAATTATATTGAGGCTGAAAGCAGGGGACTGGGTTAATTCACCTTACACGATGTATCAGGGGAGTTGCTATACAAGGGTAGACTGGTACTACCAGCACATTCACCATGGACGTTACAAATAATGGAGGAATGTCATAGTACAGCAGAAGGCGGTCATGCGGGCGCCTTCCGGACTCTAAAGAGAATTACTAGCAATTTCTTTTGGCGGGGAATGAAAAAAGAGATTTATCAATTTGTTGCCGAGTGCATGATCTGCCAAAGACAGAAGTACCAAACAATGAAACCAGCGGGCTTGCTTCAACCATTGGCTATTCCAGAAAGTATATGGGAAGATGTCTCCATGGATTTCATATCTGGATTGCCGAAGTCGAGAGGATTTGAAGTACTGTTTGTCGTAGTGGATCGGTTATCTAAATACAGCCATTTCATTCTCCTCAAACATCGCTATACAGCGCAAACAGTGGCAGATAAATTTGTCAAAGAAGTCATAAGGTTACATGGGGTTCCGAAGTCGATAGTAAGTGACAGAGATTCAATTTTCATGAGCGCATTTTGGAGTGAGATCTTCAGGTTGCAGGGCACCAAACTGGCCATGAGCTCTGCATACCATCCAGAATCAGATGGACAAACAGAGGTCCTCAACAGATGCATCGAAGCTTATTTACGTTGTTTTGCTTCTGAACAGCTGAGGGCATGGAGTAATTGGGTTCACTGGGCCGAGTATTCATACAATACAGCATTCCAAACAAACGTGTTTTGCTTCTGAACAGCTGAGGGCATGGAGTAATTGGGTTCACTGGGCCGAGTATTCATACAATACAGCATTCCAAACAGCAGCGGGGATGACACCATTTGAAGCTGTATATGGCAGGAAACCACCAGCTGTTACTAAGTTCATTCCAGGAGAATCCAAAGTAGCAGTTGTGGCAAGGGAATTAGGGGACAGAGATGAGATTTTGAGACAGCTCAAGTATAACTTGGCCAGAGCACAGCAAAGAATGGTGAAAAATGCTAATAAACATCGGAGGGAGGTACTGTTCGAAGTAGGAGACAGGGTATTTCTCAAGTTGAGACCGCATCGGCAGCAATCAGTCTGCTCCAGAGTATTTCAGAAGCTTTCTCCCAGGTTCTATGGGCCGTTTGTTGTATTACAGAGGGTCGGAGAGGTTGCATATAAGTTACAGTTGCCGCATGGGTCTCGCATTCACCCAGTTTTTCATGTGTCGCAGCTAAAAAAGGTGGTAGGAAAACATACTCAAACACAAGGATTACCAGTGGGGTTGGAGCAGGAGCTAACCTTCAACTACGAGCCAATCAAGGTGATTGGTCACAGACTCAAGAAACAAGCAGGGATAATGATGCCACAAGTCCTGGTGCAGTGGAAAGACAAACCAATAGAGGAAGCGACATGGGAGGATACAGCAGAATTCCAGTCTCAATTTCCACAAACCAGCCTCGGGGACAAGGCAGCTTTGAGTGAGGGGGGTATTGATAGAGGATTAAATGGGCCTAAGCCCAAAATAACTAATGTTTACGGTAGGAGGCCCAAGGCCCAAACAAGTAGTATAAATAAGCAAGCGGCGGGAGTAGAAAGGCAGGAAGATAGTTAGTATCGGTTACTCAGCTAAGGATAGCTAGAGGGGACAGGTTCATTCCTGTAGATCATACACTGTAATCCTTGAACTTCATTCATTCAATATATACGATTCATTTTCTGTGCAAATTAGAGTAATTGTTTGGAAGATACGATCTTTGATTGTATCAGACACCCAAAAATAGAGAATTGTTGATTATTACAAAGGAAGTAAAACTTCGTCCAAATTAGTTTCGCCCAAATGTTCCTTTAAACAGTAATTTTCCCACTCCAACAAAAAATGAGCATGCGTAAACTTTTTTAGAAAAAAAGCATCAAGATTATACAAACCCAAATACCAAATGAATACAATTCATCAAGAACATTGGAAAGAAAGTTAAACGGAAGTAACCTAGAGTGGCGGCGGTGTCGTAGAAGACAGTGGCGGCCTGAACCACAGTGGCGCGAACGGTTGGCGGCCCAGAAGCATCGTCACCGCCCATGTACACCTCTGCAAAAGATGGACCTTCATTCACAGCTGAACTTGGAATCAAATCCATGTTTCTAAGCCTGAGCAAGTAAAACCTGCAGTGAAGTGAAGAAAATAGCTTGCCTTTTTTTTTTACCCTGTCTTTTCCTACGATACCAACGATGTAAAATACTAAAACGGCCATATTTTGAAAACATATTTGAAATATATAATATGGGCAGTATCTTATTGTGCACGTACACTATGATTCATTGTTTCTTTAAATATCGGACCCGTGAAAACCCGATCCATTCGGGAATTTAATCAAATAAGCCATTTTAAGTAAGTGGTAGAGTAGACGTAAGGCATCGGTTCAAATCCGATAAGGGGTTCGGGGGTTTTTCAGAAAAGTCCATAGTATTCAGAAAATAGAGATATCATTTTTATTTTGAATAAAAAAAGTAACTAACCGGAGATTACGTTATAATTATAATGAGTTATAGTAATAGTAGTTCTAGTTATAAAGTGGAACATTTGTTCAGTAAATTTTCATTATTAAGAATAATAATCCTAATCCTCCTCTTGAATTACCAGAGATCCTTATTTTTCCTTATACATACCAATCAAATTCATTGGAAAGATTCGAAATCAAGAAAGGAAAAAGTAAGTGGACCTGACCCATTGAATTATGACTATATCCGCTATTCTGATATTCAAATTCGATAGAGAGACGATTTGAATTGGAACAGTCGACCCCCTGCTTTCTTTGGAATTTCAATTCTTTGGACTTCGAAAGAATTTGTCGATATTTCCGATTAAATTCTCTTGTTCCTAGATTTTTTATGGGAATAAATTGTTATTCCCGTCCTCTACGGAGAAACCTTTCTTACAAGTCACAAGATAAGAGCCTTTTCCAGTCCAGTATCTTTCTTTGATTACAGATCAAGGTGAATCTCTATTTATCAAAATCTATTTAGATGTATCGCTATTAAATCGTGGCTTTATGTCCCAAACCTTTCTATATCGCCGCATCCGATATCTTTGTTACGACAGTGTAAGGGGGAATGGATACCAGAAAGAGTATATATATATATAATAAAAAAAAATAACACTATTATTTTCGGAGATGGGGATCCTCGTTCCCGAACCGATCCCCATGGAGATGAGCATGTGGATCCCCGAATTATTTTGAAACGGGGATGATAATGGTAAAACCGGCTCTGTGCAACCCATTGCCATCCTTATTTATCAAATACCACATGTAATGTGTACCACATGATATGTACGAATCTGTGCAAGATAACACCATTAACCGGCTCCGCGCAACCCGTTGCCATCCCTATTCATCAAATACCACATGTAATGTGTACCACAAGATATGTACGAATCTGTGCAAGATAACACAATCGATAGAATATAAATATTTGTTTCCAATTAAACATAATAATTTTTGAAAATAAACCTATGTATTACAAAAACTTTAATTTATGTAACAAACCTTGGAATTCCAGGAATCTCTCGCATCTTTAGGTTTTCAATTCAACCAATTTCTCTTTTAAATTTTATATGAAACATTTATTACAAGGCTAAAATCTATAGTTGTTAGTTAGGTACAACTGTAATTCATACATGTGACAGCACAGAGTGCACTATACATTAGGGTCAGCTGTTAGACCAATGAATCCAGGGTACGTGTCTAATTGTTGTTGCTATATCATTGTTAGAGCAGATGTCTGACTAGGCAACTGCGGCTATGTGCTTTGTTGACTTTTTATGTTAAACAATATGTTAGGATCGAATAATACAAGAACCATGCCTATTTAAAAACTGAGCTGCAATAGCTCAATGTTCTTGAACATTTGAGCACCGAGAACAGATCTGGACTGGCATTAAAATACCAAGCGGAAGTATCCAGAACTGAACTCTAATTTTAAAACTCGTTAAAACAGATTTTAAACAATATGCAATGCGTGCTAAAGTAAATGCGGAATGCTGTAAATAAATAGACCAGCTGTTTGTTTCTGAAAGTTTGGATATAATATCCTACGTCTCCCCTTCTTCTTTCTTCAGGAAGGTTCCACTAGAAGACTTTGATCCGCAGACCCAATCAGACTTGGGACTTACCCACTGCCCAAATATGAACTCTTAGATTCTACACCAGCTCTCAGCTGTGTTCACTCAATCACTTCTTTTATGCCTCAGTGAGAAAGGCTACATACACATAGTTTAACGTCTTCGTGCTTGGACGGGATTGGTGTTTGTTTTTGGTTTTGGTTTTGATTCACTCACTATTCTATATCGCACATCTCTCGTATATATGTGAGTGAATCTGTGTGTGTGAGATTTTTACAGTGAATGCTCAACTATCGAATGTTAAATCTCACACAGCAAGGAAGTGCTTCTGCAAAGCTGATAAGGTTCAGCAGTCGACACTTGCAATTAGCTTCTTCTCCATGATGGTCGACTGCTTCTGTTGGGATCCGGATCACGCCCCCCGGCGAGGCAGCGGAAGAACGAAAAACATGTGCAGGGAGACGATCAATACGATAAAAACAATCAACAAACTATGACATTCATAGGGTGTTCAAAACACTACCTTGCTGACAACTCGTGCCTGGCTCCGACCGGTTTTGTAAAGAAAACGGCACTTCACGGTAGACTGTGGTAGATAACGCCAATTAGGTCCACGACCGAATTCGAGACTCCTTCGTCAGCCTACACTAGAAGGCCTGACGAGATCTGCGCGGACGGATTCTCCTCGTCGAATTGGCCGGAACGAATTTCCGGCGAAGAGGGCGGCGGCGGCGGCGGCGGGAGGCGGCGGCCGGCGGCGGCTATTTGAGAGGAGGGAGGCGGCGGATACTCAAGTCTAGGGTTAGGGTTTTGATTAGTGTTGTGAAATCTAGTTTTATGCTTAATTAAATAGAATTAAGCATGGACTTGGACCGGCCCAATGGGCCCGGGTCCAACGGATGAACATTCAGTTCATCTCCATCACCAAGACTTCATCGTAACTCCGATCTCCGATCAGATCAGACCGATCGACTCAGTTTCCAAAACTGAATACTATGATCTGAAAAACCATTTTTCAGAACCCCAGTGCAAAATGACCGTTTTGCCCCTCAACATCGGAAAATCACGATTTGACCTCTGTTGACCTTTTAGGAAGTCGCACTCCCAAAATTCTCTTCGCATGCTCAACACATTGAGCTGAGTATCCGTGCGGGAATCTCGAATCCAGTACTTGTGTGACCCTCAATAGTTCAGGGATACAGCTAGCCGTGGGCCCACAACCATTGTGGCTCCGGAATCACAATTCCGGACTTGCCCATCGGATCATGGTAAAGCGTCTAGCAACATCGCCCCATGATCCCCTAGGTATCAATGATAGTGCCTGCAAGAACCAGTTGGTCGTGGTTAGCGTACAGTACGGTCCTTTCAATCCATATATCCCGATCAGATCAACGACCATTGGTAAATCGAGAGTCGCTATAGATCCGATAGCTATACATACATCTTGGAGATCGAATAGTGACATCGCGAGT
>KV010257.1:17946-40807 GCA_001598015.1 Dorcoceras hygrometricum | reverse complement strand
TAGTGAAAAAGGTGGCCATTATCAAGGAGAGACTGAAGGCAGCACATGATCGACAGAAGAGCTGGGCAGATTTAAAGAGAAGACCTTTGGCTTTCGAGGTAGGTGAAAAAGTGTACCTTAAGGTTTCACCAATGAAAGGAGTAGTCCGATTCGATAAGGACGGAAAGCTAAACCCCCGGTATGTCGGACCCTTTGAGATATTGGAAAAAGTAGGACACTTACCTACAGACTGGCCTTATCACCCAGTATGTCAAGGATCCATAATGTCTTCCATGTATCTCAACTAAGGAGATATATCTCAGACTCTAGTCATGTTCTTGATGAAGGGCCACTCCTTGTGGAAGGAAATCTGACCCAAGGACTGAACTATGAAGAAGTCCTGATTAGAATCGTGGACAGAAAGGACCAGGTACTCCGACGAAGAACGATCCCTTATGTCAGGGTCCAGTGGTCCAACCACACCGAAAGAGAAGCCACCTGGGAGGTGGAAGAAAAGATGCGAAGCCAATATCCCTACCTTTTCGATGATGAAGGTGACCAAAGTTTCAAGGACGAAACTTCTTTTAAGGAGGGAGGGATGTGAAAACCCGAAAATTCAACTACAAAAAAAAAAAAACTTCCTGCTGGTCGAAAATCAATAGGCGTGACGTATTCCTTACTGCTGGTAGTAGTTTGCGTTGCGTTGGTTACTGCTGATCAGCAGGCGCGCTTATGCAAGAGCGTTGAGAAGCGGCGTCGTTTGATTAAGTGGAAACGCTGCGTTTTGGAGCTTTGTGTTTAGAGATCAGCTGTTGGCAGCTTTGCTTACGTATATAAAATGACGTCGTTTGAATTAGTAGATGCGTCGTCGTTTTGAGTGTTTTCTCGCGACCAGCAGATAGATTGCTTTGTAGAGAGAGCTGTTATCAGCTCTTGCTTGTTTTTCTTGCGAGAGCTGTTGTCAGCAGGTGGTTGCTACGGCGTCGTTTAGATTAGTTGGAACGGTGTCGTTTTGAAGGTTTTCGTGCGATTGTTGTTTAGTTGTTGCTGCTGAATTTTACGAAATGAAAAGAGAAGATTGCTGCTGATAGACTTCTGCTGAACTCTTCGATGGATTTTAGTGAATCAGCAGGCGAGGATTTAAGAAGTATTTATAGAAGTGTTGATTGACACTTAGAAATATTTTTGAACCAGCCATTCCTTATCTTCTTCTCCAAACCCTCGTCGAGCTACTGTTCACCGAGACATTTCTTCCCTAGATTTCCATCGCATTCAGCCTTTGTTTTTGGAGATCTTTGTGGCGCTGAATTCCCCTTGCTTAGCTCTTTCGTTTGCTACCCTTTTGAGACGATTGAATTGCGCTGGAAGTGGAAACGCGAAGCTGCTGGACTTCGAAGCTTTTGAGAGCAGTCTGTGCTTGCGTTCTTCTGCTAGCGTGAGCTTTTGGATTTCAGCTTCTAGGAAGTGTCCTGCCGCGTGATTTGAGCCAGGAGGAAGCTGTTAGGTAATTCGAAGGAGGAAAGGTATGAATTGAGCAGCCCTTAGCAGCTTGAGCGTGAACATGTCTGTTCTTCGATGTTGTGAACTGCTGCTATATGACTTACGTGAATTTAGATGATGAAATTGATTGTGTTCTGTTTTTTTTCACGTATTGCATATTGTATGCATCTAGCATGGATATTGAATGACATTCCTGCATACATCTTGAGCCTGAATTACAGATTCGATTTGATAACCTGATTGGGTGCCACGTTGTGACTGGCCGACTGTTGAGTCGTGCCCGAAAAGTCCAACGCTATCGTCGGAATGGTGACTACCGGATTCGAGTGTCTACCACCGAGATGTGATGGGCTAACGGGCCCCGATGATCACGGACCGATGATTTCCACCGGCTGATTGGCTGTGTGTGGTATTATGTCGAGAATCCATAATGTCTTCCATGTATCTCAACTAAGGAGATATATCTCAGACTCTAGTCATGTTCTTGATGAAGGGCCACTCCTTGTGGAAGGAAATCTGACCCAAGGACTGAATTATGAAGAAGTCCCGATTAGAATCGTGGAAAGAAAGGACCAGGTACTCCGACGAAGAACGATCCCTTATGTCAGGGTCCAGTGGTCCAACCACACCGAAAGAGAAGCCACCTGGGAGGTGGAAGAAAAGATGCGAAGCCAATATCCCTACCTTTTCGATGATGAAGGTGACCAAAGTTTCAAGGACGAAACTTCTTTTAAGGAGGGAGGGATGTGAAAACCCGAAAATTCAACTACAAAAAAAAAAAAAATTACCTGCTGGTCGAAAATCAGCAGGTGGTCGAAATTCAGCAGTTGATGGCGCGAGAGGGAAACGCCACCGTTTCATGGATCAGAAGATGCGCGAGTTTAGAGTGACCAGCTGCTGGTTTGGGAAAACAGTCGAAGAAGTGGAGCGACGTCGTTTCGTTAAGTTGAAACGCTGCGTTTTGGAACCAGCAGCGAGGAGATTGTGAGTAATGCGTTGCGACTGGAGAACCACATGTAGAAGCGATGCTGACGTAACCTTTACGATGTTGTTTGGATTAGTTAAATCCAGCAGATGGTACTTGAAGTTTAGCGATAGCAAGACGATGTCGTTTGAAGAAGTCGATACGACAGCGTTTCGCCTTCACGCTAAAGATTCAGCAGATGACTTGTGCGATGATTAAAAACCAGCAGATAGCTATAGGTATCTCGACTCAGCTGTTACAAGAGTCCAGCAGGTACATTACTTAAAGATAACCAGCAGGTACTTGTCAACGATATCAAAACGGTGTCGCTTGAATAAGTTGACACGACAACGTTTGGACTTAACGCTAAGGATCAGTCGTTGAATTTGAAAAGAAATCATCTTTGACCAACAAATAATTCAGCAGATGGACTATTAGCAAGGCAAATCCAGCAGCTGACGACTTAGCAACGCAAAATTTCAGCAGCAACGCGAAATTCAGCAGCGACGCAGACTTCATCTTCTCCACGAAAAAGTTAGAATTTCTCGACGCGAAGCAAGATTGTTGTACAGGAAACTTCACCAGTGAAAGTCAAAGAGATCTCTCACGCGTACAAGGCAGATTTCGTGCAGTAACCGTCGAATTGAGAGAAGTAATAGACAATTAAAACCCGTAAATCATGCGCGCGTAACAGTCGACGTAATGATAGGGAATTAAGAGCCTTAATGGCGGATGCTTGAATCCCCTTCCTCGCCACCTATAAATACCGATTGTGATTGCACCAATTCCACACCACTTCGAAATTCACAGCGAAACAAGCGATAAGCTCCCACTCTACTTCGAAATTCTCAGTCAGAAAAACAGCAGTTTTGCACGCCAAAGCTCTGCGGAAATTTCAGCAGAATTCTTAGCCAAAGTTCTGTGCAAGCGACGGTCCAGTAGGTGCGAGACTTAGGAAGAATTCGTGCAATAGATTCACTGCCAGACTTCGTTCAAACAGCAGGATTCGTGCTACCAGACTTCACACCAAATTCCTCACAAGAGCCAAGCACCTCCGCGATTTAGGAAGACCAGATTTCAGGCTTCGCCCAGTGCACGTAAAACCAGACTTTGAATTAGTAAGTGGGCTTTTGCTAATATGCATTTCGTTGTTTATATTATCTATATTCATTTCGAAAGTTCAGTTCTTCGTCTACTGTTCGAGCACCTTTGGTTCAGATTGGTTTATCTCATTCAAACTCCGCTCGCACTGATTTTTTCTTTCGTTATATGGGTCTACGAAATATTTCGGCTTTCTGGGTTACTGTGTGTAACTAATGGCCTCGACCCCTTAGAGGAGCAAAACTTAGGGACTGATCAGTAAACCATAGATATGATTCTGTCGTTATATGGGTTTACGGAATATTTCGGATTTCTGGGTTACTTGGTGTAACTAATGGCCTCGACCCCTTAGAGGAGCAAAACTTAGGGACTGATCAGTAAACCATAGACACGAAGTAATCATCAGTGCCATCTGTTAGACTATGCTCTATTATGCTATTCTTTGCTCTGTTATGCTATGCTATGTTGCTCTGTTATGCTATGCTCTGTTCTGTCTAAGGTCTGTTATGAAATCTGTTATTCACATATACGTATATTTTGTATGCTCGAATGGTATCCCCCACTTGCTGAGTGTTTCCCCAAACACTCACCCCTTACTTCTCCACCCAGATAAGTGAAATCTGTTATTCACATATACGTATATTTTGTATGCTCGAATGGTATCCCCCACTTGCTGAGTGTTTCCCCAAACACTCACCCCTTACTTCTCCACCCAGATAAGAATGAAGAGCAGGTAGAAGAAGAAGAGCAAGAACAATTCTGGGGCTGGTGAAGATTCAGATTTATATTTAATTATGTATTTTTCGCTTCCGCATTCCGTTATTCAAATTTTATTTTCAGATGTAAAAACGATTATAGTTCGATTATTAATAGACTGGTTTGAGCTATGCTATGATGGCTTAATGTTTTACAATTTTCATAATTGTTTAATATTGCCGATGTCATGAGTCTCGGTCTCGGGGCGTGACACACAGCCTCTGCATAACTCTTTGGTTTGCTCGACAAAACCAAAGTATACAACTCTTCGTTCAAACCCTCAATAAACTTAGTCCTCTTGGCCCTCTCCCGGCCAGCAACATGCGGGACATACGCCAAAAGAGAAGAAAAAAACCGAGCATACTCTCGCACAGACATCGTACCTTGCTCCAAACGATCGAACTCTCGCTCACGAGCGTTCACATACGACTCCGGGACGTACTCCTGTCGAAAGGCAACACAAAAACTATCCCAAGAAATCTCCACACCGGTCTCCTCTACCGTCCTCGAAGCGCCACGCCACCAACGCTCCGCACTCTTCCTCAGCTAGAAAGTCGCCAAACTCAACCGAAGCACATCGTCGTACTGAACCCAATCGAACAAATCAGTGATGTGCCATAGCCACGAATCCGCATCCTCGCTAGACTCATCACCGTTAAAGATCTGGGGACTCATCCTTTGGAACCTAGCCATCACAATCTCCATGCTCTCCACGCGGGTGTTGTCAAGTCATCAACTTCATCCTCCACTCACCTACCACGACCACGAAGAGGAATACTACGCCGATCCTCGTTCTGACCTTCCGATTCCTGAAACTGCCCTCTACCTCTACCCCTACGTCTAGGCGGCATCTACGAAGGCACTAAACAGGATAAGGTAACACAGAACAAGTATAGCATAGATAGCACATATCACAAAAATATGCATCACATAATCACATAGTCAAGCACAAGCAACACACACACATTGTGCCTAGACTCAAGTGTGATCAAAGAAATCGAGCTTATCCCAGCTTAAGCTCTGATACCAAAAATGTCAGGCCTCGTTCTGACATCAGAGACAAAACACGCAAAACAAGCGAAAACAACTAAAAAGTGGTTAAAATTTTTGCTTTTGGCCTGACAGAAAGATAACATAATTTAAAATACACAATACTCAAAATAATCCCAGTTTATAAATCCACAGCAGCACAAACATTCAAATACAACAATGCCCAACGGCTGAATACAACACAAGTACTAAAAGACTGCTAACTATATAGATCTAAGCATCATCCGGGACATCCCACCCAAAGTGATTCCAGTGCATACAAATACTATACATAACTGGGACACTCTATCTACCTCCTGGGGCACCTCCAGCTGGGTCAAAGCCACGGCCAGCGGAATAACCTGGAAAACCTGAACCACAAACAGGCAAACAACACAACAGCCCCAGATGGACCTAGGGGTCAAACCCCAGTACGGAGAGCAACTATAAAACAGCAATGAATAGCAAAGATAAGATGCATATGCTATGCAAGAGAAACAATGCAACAGCCGAAGGCTACAACCAAGGAAGGGATCCAAGGAATTCAACAGCTGACAACAGATTCTGCGAAGAATGGTGGCCACTGGTGCGTGTACAAGCATACGGGAATTACCCGCTCATCTTACCACACCTGAATACCAGATGCAACAAAAACTCAACCTGCTGTTGCCCAACCCATGAACTGTGGTAGTTAACCACTCAGCGCATGAGGGCTAACAGACCAGCAGGGAGATGAGAGTGCGGTATTGCCGCTCGCCGTCGCATCCTGGTAAGATCAGAACAGCAGTAACAATAGAAAGGCTACAACAGCTGAAATGGAAATGCTAGTGCGTATGCAATGCAACAGCTAAACAGCATATAAACAACAAGCAATGCACACACAGCAAACAACATAATATCCATGCCAATTCCAGCCGCAACGCATGAGATCTCTCAACAGCTGATGTCTATCATAACCAACAGCTGGTACAAAGCGTTCCACTCAAAACGCTGTCGTGTTAACTAATCCAAACGATGTAGTTTCGATACACGCTAATAAACAGTCTAGCGAAACCAACAGCTGGTTCCTGTTCACCAAAACGTCGTCGCTTCAGTCCCTTAGCGCTCTCTGCTGATCATCTCCACTAACATACCAACAGCTGATCACTCGAAACAGCTGGATACGCGCTAATACACCAACGACTAAAATCCACGTCAGCATTGCTGCTACTTATCAAAACGCAACGACTGAAATATCAACTGCTGAAATCTAACGAAGCACTACTGCTCCAATTGATTCCTACTGCTACTGCTGGAATGCACATCTAAATCAAATATCACCAACGACTGACTCAACAGCTGGTACTCAAACAAACGTCTCTCACACAACGTCTGATATCTTTCCAACTGCTGATTCCAACACTTAGGAAAATTCGATGTCTACGCCAAGCACATCGACCAATAGCTGGTCCAAACCTGACCAACACCTGATTGTGAAAACACAGGTCTCACAATAGTATTCACAAATTTGATAGTCTTCCCGAGCCAGAGTTCGACATCATTCTTGGAATGGACCGGTTGTCTGAATACCAGGCGTTGTTAGACTTCTAGGACAGGACAGTGCAGCTCAGATCACCTGAGGGGAGAAATGCAAGATCTTCACTGATCACAAGAGCTTGAAGTACTTCTTCACATAGAAGGAGTTGAACATGAGGTAGAGGAGATGGTTAGAGTTAGAAAAAGACTACAACTGCGAGATCTATTCACAAATTTGATAGTCTTCCCGAGCCAGAGTTCGACATCATTCTTGGAATGGACCGGTTGTCTGAATACCAGGCGTTGTTAGACTTCTAGGACAGGACAGTGCAGCTCAGATCACCTGAGGGGAGAAATGCAAGATCTTCACTGATCACAAGAGCTTGAAGTACTTCTTCACATAGAAGGAGTTGAACATGAGGTAGAGGAGATGGTTAGAGTTAGAAAAAGACTACAACTGCGAGATCAACTACCACCCAAAAAAACTAATGTGGTAGCTGACGCCTTGAGCAGGAAGAACACTATCGTAGCTCAGCTGATAGCTCCAGAACCATTATAGCAAGAAATACAAAGCTTTGGATTAGAGGTTTATACAGCACGGAGAGCTCTTAAGCTGGATTCTTTGACCATACAGCCCACGCTACCAGACAGCTTACGTGATAGCCAAGCTGGTGCTGAGCAGCTACAGAAGTGGAAGCTGAGAGATGAGGAGAAGAGCGATGAAATCTATGTCAGGCCTCGTGCTCACAACAGAGTAAAACCACACAACACAAGCGGAAGCTACTAAAAAGCGGGTAAAATTTTTTTGCTTTTGGCCTGACGGTTTAAAACAATATAATTTTAAATTCGACAATACTCAAAGTAATCCCAGTTTACAAAATCAACCAACAAAGGCTACAAGCCCACGACAAGCAGTACAACATAAACATGTATCAAACACCTGGTAACAACCACAACTAAATACCACCAAATACGACAAGAGCACAGGGCATCCCCTGGCTAACTGTACTGATACATAGATATATGCTATATGCTACTGGGATACTCTAACCACCACCTGGGGCACCTCTAGCTGGGTCAGCACCACGACCAGCTGAATAACCTGGGAAACCTGAACAACAACAGGCAGACAAAGCAAACCAAGCCCCAGAGGGACATGGGGTCAAACCCCAGTACGGAGAGCAATTGAAACAGCTAAAGGAAAGCATAAGATAAAATGCAGATGCTATGCATGAGACACTGAACAACCACTGAAGGCTACAGCCGAAGAGGGAGCCAAGGAACTCAAACATAGCTCCACAGAATCTGCAACAAACAGTGGCCACGGGGTGTGTTCAAAGTGTGGTAATGAGCCACTCGCCTTGACACTACACCCGAATACCAGATCCATCAAACAGCTCAACTTGCCGTTGCACAACTCATGAACTGTGGTAGTTAACCACACGGCGCATGAGGGCTAAAAAATCCCAGTAGGGAGATGATAGTGCGGTATTGCCGCTCGCCCTTGTATCCTGGTAAGAAACAACAGCACAATACAACAAGATACAAAGCAAGGAGTCTGAAATGCAAGTGAATAAATGCGTGTATGCACATAACAGCAGGCAGTAAACACTGGCAGCAATACACGAAGCAACAATCAGCCATCACTGCATTTATCCATGCCAAACCTCACGCTGTGAGAAGCTCAACCCGTACCTTAATTCTGTGCAACGATTACCACAACAAGAGTCCCGAGAATTCTGGTTTAGACCTGCTAAACACACAACGCACAAAACATAAATCCCACGGGACACGGCACAGAACTCACGGCTGGGAGTTATACACTCCAACCAGCAATCATCCTACTCAACAACTCAACAGGAAGCTCAATAACAAAGCTCTAATGTAAGATCTTATCTCTAAATCGAAGGGCTACCTGCACAGCGAACACACGGCCGAAGGAAGCACTTCGCGATCTTACTTCCAGCTAACAACAGCTCCCAAGAGTGGTATAGAATGAAAGAGCTTCTCAAGAGGAGTCCAAAGATACCTCGAACGTCCAAAATGGTGACCGGAAACGACGGAAATTCGCCGGAGAAACTCACCGTGAACAGTATTCTAGGGTTCACGAACAGAGGATAAAAGTCGGGAGAATTTTCGCTAAGTATGGAGTCTGATTAAAATGGAAAAAGACCAAGAATTTCTGCTGATATACACGCGAGAAATCTGTTTAAAAATCCACCGACACAAACAAATTCCAACGCCTCTAACATAAAGATCGCAGCTGTCGACAGCAACGGAAACAGTGCGTAGTTGATGAAGAAATGTCCACAGACAATTTCAGCAGACGCCAAAATTGATACACAACAAATTCTTCAACAGTTCGAAGCTCACGCCAGCAACCGCAACTCAAAACAACGAGAGCTAAATGAAACGACGTCGCTCCGCACACGTCAGCAAATCTGCTCAAAGCGCCACGCTACAACAGATCCATACAAAGCTAATACGACGTCGCGCAACCTACGTCATCATATCTGATGAATTAAACGCCCGCAACAGCAATCGCTAGCGCTAAACCAATACGACGTCGCCTCCACTAATATAAACGACGGCGTTTTGCACCCGCTACAGGAACTCGCTGCGAACAGATATCACCATACCGAACAGGTTCTCACAAAACAGATTTCTCCTCCAACGACTCAAAAATACGAAAACTTTCAGAATTGCTCTAAATGTGAAATCTACCCCGAAAATGCAAACGAAACCTTCAAATATAATTCTGAACCACCAAAAATCCTAAAAATACCGATTAATCCAACAATTAATCTTTTCTTAAATTTCAGGTCTCACATTTCTCCCCCACTAAAAAGGATTTCGTCCTCGAAATCAAACAACAATTCTGAAAATACAACTCAACAACAGGCTATAAAAACAGAAATTCTCCTAACACATGGCCAGGAGTTCAAGATAACTGAGCAAACGACAAACAACAACTAGGAGAAAAACAACTAAAAGCTAACAGCTACTGGAAATCTAGAGCAATAGCTACTCAAACAGATGCGGCCACTCGCGCTGCATCTTTTCTTCCAACTCCCAAGTTCTTCCCATGTTTGCTCCATTGCACCATCACCAACGGAATGGTTTTATTCCTCAATTGTTTCTCTTTTCTGTCAAGGATCTGCAAGGGATATTCCTGATAGCTCAACGTTTGATCTAGCTCCACCTCGTCAGTTCTCAACACATGAGACGGATCTGGCTCGTACTTCCTCAACATGGAAACATGGAAGACATCATGCAGAGAAGATAATTCCGGGGGCAACAACAGCCTATACGCCAAAGGGCCAATCCTCTCAACAATTTCATACGGTCCAACATAACGTGGGGCTAACTTTCCCTTGTGTCCAAAGCGCATAACACTGCGAAACGGAGAAACTTTAAGGAATACCTGATCACCAACCTGAAACTCTAGAGGTCGATGCCTCTTATTTGCATAACTGGCTTGGCGATCCTGGGAGCTTTCATCCGTTGTTGAATTAGATCCACATGATCCTTCATTTGCTGCACAAAGTCTGGGGCAGATAGCTGCTTCTCCCCCACTTCTTCCCAACATACCGGAGATCTGCACTTCCTGCCGTACAAAGCCTCAAACGGCGCCATGCCAATCGTCACTTGGTAACTGTTATTGTAGGAAAATTCCACCAAAGACAACGCGTCTTGCCAGCTATTACCAAAATCCATAACAACAGCTCGTAACATATCCTCCAACATTTGGATAGTTCTCTTAGATTGGCCATCTGTTTGGGGATGATATGCTATGCTCATAGCCAATCAGGTACCCAAAGCTGCTTGCAGACTCTTCCAAAACCTGGAAGTAAACCTAGGGTCTCGGTCTAAAACGATCGAAACAGGCACATCGCGCAATCTAATCACAAAATCCACGTACAGTTTTGCCATTTTCTTCAAAGAAAAGGTCATACCGTAGGGAATAAAAATGTGCAGACTTCGACAATCGATCGATAACCACCCAAATAACATCGCATCCTCTGCTGGTACGAGGCAGATGCGTCACGAAAAATCCATCGCTATGTGCTCCCAATTCCATTGGGGCACTTCCAAACTATGCAACAGACCACCAGGTCTCATCCTTTCAGCCTTAACCATCTGACAATTCAAACAACGAACAACAAATCCAGCAACGTCACTCTTCAGGCCAGCCCACCAAAAGTGCGGCTTCAACGCATGGTACATCTTCCGTGCACCAGGATGAACACTGTGTCTACTGCAGTGCACTTCCCGAAGGATCTCCTCCTTCAAATCAATGGGTTAGGCACAACCAGCATGCCACGAAACCTCAAGAAACCATCAGAAGAAACAGAATAATCCTCAAGTTCTCCAGCCCTGACCTTCAACTTCAACTCGTGGATGGAAGGATCGGTCTTTTGAGCTGCTCTAATGCTCGAAACAATCTGTGGCTCAACTTGGAAAGAAGAAACCACAACACAATCCTCAGCCGGGTAGAATCTCCAACCAATAGTGTTAAGATGCTCATGATCCTTAGAAATATACAACGAAGCAAGCATCTCACTAGCCTTACAGCTCAAAGCATCGGCCACTACGTTTTATTTCCCAGGCTGATACTTGATCTCGCAATCAAAGTCCTTTAGCAGCTCCATCCAACGACGCTGTCTCATATTCAAGTCAGGCTGCGAAAACAAATACTGCAAACTTTTGTGGTCCGAGTACACCACAAATTGCTCACCATACAGGTAATGACGCCAGATCTTCAACGCAAAAACCCCCGCTGCTAGCTCCAAATCATGGACTGGATAACGAGTCTCATGCGGTTTCAGCTGCCACGAGGCATACGCAATGACTCGACCATTCTGTATCAAAACACAGCCCAATCCATTGAGCGAAGCATCAGAACAAACAACGAAGCCACCTGGTCCTGATGGCAGAGCCAACACAGGTACAATAGTCAGTTTCTCCTTGAGCAATTGAAAAGCATTCTCGCATTGCTCAGTCCACACAAACCGCTTGTCCTTCTGAGTCAATTGAGTAATCGGCTTTGCTATGCTAGAAAATCCTTCAATGAAACGACGGTAATAGCCAGCCTGACCCAAGAAACTACAAATCTCCGACACATTCCTGGGACGCTCCCAGTTCAAAACAGCATCAACCTTACTGGGATCCACAGAAATCCCCTCGGCTGAAATAACATGACCCAGAAACACGACGCGATCCAGCCAAAAATCGCACTTGGAGAATTTAGCATACAGCTGCTGGTCTCTCAACGTCTGAAGGACAATTCTCAGGTGCTCCTTATGCTCCAAAGGAGTCTTAGAATATACCAAGATGTCGTCAATGAACACTATCACGAACTGATCTATGAACTCTCCGAAGACCCGGTTCATCAGATCCATGAAGATTGCAGGAGCGTTGGTAAGCCCAAACGGCATAACCAGGAATTCAAAGTGTCCGTACCTAGTACAAAAAGCAGTATTTGCGACATCTTGATCTCTTACTCTCAGCTGATGGTACCCTGAATGGAGATCGATCTTAGAATATACCGCAGAACCTTGCAGCTGATCAAACATATCATCGATCCTAGGTAACGGGTACTTGTTGTTCACAGTAGCTTTGTTCAACTGGCGAAAATCAATGCACATCCGCATTGAGCCATCCTTCTTCTTCACAAACAAAATGGGCGCTCCCCACGGTGACATACTAGGTCGGATAAAACCTTTCTCCAACAAATCGTCCAACTGCACCTTGAGTTCTCTCAACTCCACAGGCGCCAAATGATATGGGGCACGAGAAATCGGAGCTGTGCCAGGCACCAGCTCAATGCTGAAGTCAATCTCTCACCTCGGAGGAAACTTGGGATCTCCTCAGGGAACATATCGGGAAAATGTCGCACCATGGGAACGTCACTGAGCTGCACACGAGAAGAAGAAGACGCATCCAAAGCATAAATCATGAAACCAGCATTCCCTAAGGACAAAAAACTGAACATCTCCATCACTGATACTAACGGGATCTTCGATCGAGAATCCTGACCGTAGAAGTCCCATTTCTCGCCGACAAAGGCCTAAAACGAACAATCCCATGGAAACAATCCACGGAGGCCCTATAGTTGGACAACACATCCATCCCAACAATGTAGTCGAAATCCCACAACATCAGGCGAATCAGATTCGCCACCAACACATGCTCCCCAAATCTAAAAACGCCATCTAACAAAACCTCCTGGGAAAACAGGCTCACACCGCCAGGGGTAGAAACAGAAACAACATCGCGCAATGAAATGGTATGCAGACCATGCTCGATAACAAAAGAATCAGAGATGAAAGAATGCGATGCACCGGTGTCAAACAAAACACGCGTAGGAAAATCGAAAACAAGACATGTACCTGCGATCACCCTGCTCGGCGTCTCCTCTGCCTGCTCCCTAGTAATGACGTTGGCCTGAGCATGCTGGGGTCCAAAATAGAACGGCTGAGATGAATGTCCAAATCGCGACGGACCAGGCTGCTGGAACGGCCTGAATTGAGTCTCACCTATCCTGGGCTACTGAAACTGAGGGGAACGACCCCTAGACTGTCCTCCACGACCCTGAGGCAGGGCCGCGGTTTGCTGCGATCCAGACGACGGACACACCCTAGATAAATTCCCATACTGACCACAGATATTGCAAGAGCCTTGAACACCAACACACTGGGTCGATGGATGCTTGCCACCACAGTAACCGTAGAACTCAGCCCGAGAATCACTGATACTCGAGCTACCTGAACCAGAAGAGCCAGAACTAGACTTCTTCTTGAACTGCTAACCGTGGGGTCGGAACCTCTGATGGCCAGTCTGCTGTGCCACCTGCTGCTGCTGCTACTGCTGGGGCTGATGGGCTGACTGGGAAGCCTGAGAAGACTGCGCTCCCTGACCAGCAGGACGACCACCCTGCCCCACCTGCTGCCTACGAGCACGATGACTCCTCAACCCTTCCTCAATATCGATAGAACTATCCACTGCTTCAGCATAAGTCTTGGGTTTGCTTGTCAACACCATCTGATACAGTTCCTCATTCCCTCTAAAAATCTGGTCCTCTTAGCCCTCTCCCGGCCAGAAACATGCGGAACATACGCCAACAAGGAAGAAAACATCCTAGCATACTCACGAACAGACATCGAGCCCTGCTCCAAATAATCAAACTCCCGCTCACGGGCATTCACGTACGACTCAGGAACATACTCCTGCCTAAAAGTCTCGCAAAAGCTGTCCCAAGTAATCCCAACGCCGGTCTCCAACAAAGTACTTGAAGCACCTCGCCACCAGCGCTCTGCACCCTTCCTAAGCTGGAGGGTCACCAAACTCAAACGAAGCTCGTCGTCATACTGGACACGATCGAATAGACCAGTGATGTTCCAAAGCCACGAATCTGCATCCTCGCTCGACTCGTCTCCATTGAAAACCTGAGGATTCATTCTCTAAAACCTCTCTATCATAACGTCCATCCTCTCTACAGGGGTCGGCAAAACCTCAACCTCCTCCTCCTCATCACGACTACTACGAGTACGACTAGGAGCACTACGCCGATCCTCATTCTGACCTTCCGACTCCTGAAACTGCCCCCTACCTCTAGCTCTACGTCTAGGCGGCATCTACGAAGGCACTAAACAGGATAAGGCAACAGAGAATAGATACAACATAGATATCACAACAATATGCAGCACATAATCACATAGATCAAGCACATGCAACACACGACACCGTGCCTAGACTCAAGTGTGATCAAAGAAATCGAGCTTATCCCAGCTTAAGCTCTGATACCAAAAATGTCAGGCCTCGTGCTCACAACAGAGTAAAACCACACAACACAAGCGGAAGCTACTAAAAAGCGGGTAAAATTTTTTGCTTTTGGCCTGACGGTTTAAAACAATATAATTTAAAATTCGACAATACTCAAAGTAATCCCAGTTTACAAAATCAACCAACAAAGGCTACAAGCCCACGACAAGCAGTACAACATAAACATGTATCAAACACCTGGTAACAACCACAACTGGATACCACCAAATACGACAAGAGAACAGGGCATCCCCTGGCTAACTGTACTGATACATAGATATATGCTATATGCTACTGGGATACTCTAACCACCACCTGGGGCACCTCTAGCTGGGTCAGCACCACGACCAGCTGAATAACCTGGGAAACCTGAACAACAACAGGCAAACAAAGCAAACCAAGCCCCAGAGGGAAATGGGGGTCAAACCCCAGTACGGAGAGCAACTGAAACAGCTAAAGGAAAGCATAAGATAAAATGCAGATGCTATGCATGAGACACTGAACAACCACTAAAGGCTACAACCGAAGAGGGAGCCAAGGAACTCAAACATAGCTCCACAGAATCTGCAACAAACAGTGGCCACGGGGTGTGTTCAAAGTGTGGTAATGAGCCACTCGCCTTGACACTACACCAGAATACCAGATGCATCAAACAGCTCAACCTGCCGTTGCACAACTCATGAACTGTGGTAGTTAACCACTCGGCGCATAAGGGCTAACAAATCCCAGCAGGGAGATGAGAGTGTGGCATTGCCGCTCGCCCTCGCATCCTGGTAAGAAACAACAGCACAATACAACAAGATACAAAGCAATGAGTCTGAAATGCAAGTGAATAAATGCGTGTATGCACATAACAGCAGGCAGTAAACACTGGCAGCAATACACGAAGCAACAATCAGCCATCACTGCATTTATCCATGCCAAACCTCACGCTGTAACAAGCTCAACCCGTACCTTAATTCTGTGCAACGATTACCACAACAAGAGTCTTGAGAATTCTGGTTTAGACCTGCTAAACACATAACGCACAAAACATAAATCACACGGGACATGGCACAAAACTCACGGCTGGGAGTTATACACTCCAACCAGAAATCATCCTACTCAAGAACTCAACAGGAAGCTCAATAACAAAGCTCTAATGTAAGATCTTATCTCTAAATCGAAGGGCTACCTGCACATTGAACACACGGTAGAAGGAAGCACTTCGTGATCTTACTTCCAGCTAACAACAGCTCCCAAGAGTGGTATAGAATGAAACGATCTTCTCAAGAGGAGTCCAAAGCTACCTCGAACATCCAAAATGGTGACCGGAAACGACGGGAATTCGCCGGAGAAACTCACGGTGAACAGTGTTCTAGGGTTCACGAACAGAGGATAAAAGTCGGGAGAATTTTCGCTAAGTATGGAGTTTGATTAAAATGGAACAAAGACCAAGCCTTTCTGCTTATATACACGCGAGAAATCTGTTTAAAAATCCACCGACACAAACAGATTCCAACGCCTCTAACATAAAGATCGCAGCGCTACAACAGATCCATACAAGCTAATACGACGTCGGCAACCTACGTCATCATATCTGATGAACTAAACGTCCGCAACGGCGATCGCTAGCGCTAAACCAATACGACGTCGCCTCCACTAATATAAACGACGACGTTTTGCACCCGCTACAGGAACTCGCTGCGAACAGATATCACCATACCGAACAGGTTCTCACAAAACAGATTTCTCCTCCAACAACTCAAAAATACGAAAACTTTCAGAATTGCTCTAAATGTGAAATCTACCCCAAAAATGCAAACGAAACCTTCAAATAGAATTTTGAACCACCAAAAATCCTAAAAAGACCGATTAATCCAACAATTAATGTTTTCTTAAATTTCAGGTCTCACAATCTACACCGTGGACAATGGGATTGTGAGATTTAAAGGACGAATTTGGGTCCCTTCAAGTCACGCACTGCAAGAGCTGGTAATGACAGAAGCTCATGCGTCACCATATTCAGTTCACCGAAGGAGCACGAAGATGTACAAGGACCTACAGCAGTTGTATTGGTGGCCGGGCAAGAAGCGCGACATCAACTGTTTTGTGTCCGAGTTCTTGACTTGCCATCAGGTCAAAGCTGAGGATCAGAGACCCACTGAATTGTTAAGACCTCTCCCTGTTGCGGAGTGGAAGAATATCTCAATGGAATTCATCATAGGACTGCCTATAACTGCTAGAGGACCGAATTCAATATGGGTGATTGTGGACAGACTCATCAAGTTAGCACATTTTCTGCCGATGAAGACCACATTCACGATGACCCAGTACACATAGCTATACATTCGGGAGATCGTTAGACTACATGGGATACCTGTCTCGATCGTATCAGATAGGGATTCACGTTTCACGTCAGCTTTTTGGAAGAGTTTGCACGCTTCTATGGGAACAATACTGCATTTCAGCACAGCTTTTCACCCCCAGACGGATGGACAGACAGAGAGAGTAAACCAAGTTTTGGAAGACCTGCTACGAGCTTGCGCCATCTGTTTTCAAGGGAGTTGGAAGCTAAGCTGCCACTGGTTGAGTTTACGTACAACAACAACTTTCAAGCCTCCTTCGGCATGGCACCATACGAAGCGCTTTATGGGAGGAGATGCAGATCACCCATCCTTTGGGACGAAGTGGGTGAGCGATCTGAGCTGGGCCCTGAGTTGGTTCAACACACTACAGATACAGTGATGAAAGTCAGGGATAGGATGAGAACAGCTCAGAGCAGAAAGAAGAGCTACGCTGATCTGAGGGGGAGGGAGCTGGAATTTGCAGCTGGAGATCACGTCTTCGTAAAACGGACTTATTTGGATTGAGACTTGGTATGGAAACCTACTAAGTGAAGACTTGATGTTTGGCAAGAAAGGAAAGCTAGCACCTAGATTCATAAGACCTTTCGAAATTCTGAACAGAGTAGGAACCTTAGCCTACCGTATAGCTCTACCACCCAGCTTTTAAGCAGTTCACAACGTCTTCCAGGTCTCAATGCTTAGGAAATACGTGCCGAATTCATCGCATGTGCTGAGCGTCGAGCCACTTCAGCTTACGCCAGAGCCGACCTCCGAAGAGCAAGCTGTTCAGATCTTAGGCAGACAGGCTAGGAAACTGCATAGTCGAACTATCCCCATGGTTATAGGGCAGTGGCTGAATAACACAGAGAAAGAAGCTACGTGGGAGGTAGAAGCCGAAAATCGGGAACGCTACCCAGAGCTCTCTGGTAAGCTTTCGAATTTCGAGGACGAAATTCTTGTAAGGGGCAGAGTATTGTAACGCCTAGAAAATCTATCCCTAATTAGAAATTAGCATGCCTTAGATTAATATTTATTATCTCCTATCTTAATTGTCTCATTTACTATGCCATTTAATTTATTAAATTATTTTTATGATTAAGTGTATTTTTTTTAGAACTTTAGTAAAGGTGATACGGAGCTGGAACGGAAACGATGGGAACACCGGGGTAAAGACGAATTGTATAAAAATTGTTTTCGAGGTAAATTCCAAAAATTCAAAGGGGTTTTTAATAGTGGGATTTTTAAAGAATAAATAAATTTCTTTTACCATGTTTTAACCCAAATATTTTATTCCCCAAATTTTTCACCCCAAATGTTTATCTTAAATTTCGAAAACGGGAAGAGGAGGATTTTTGGTAGAAAATTCTAATAGATTTGCTCAAATATAATCCCGATTTTTCCCCAACAAAACCGAGCCCCACTACACGATACACAAACACACACTGTATTTTCACCAAAAGAAAAATTTCTCCCGAGCCCTAGCTTCTCTCTCGCTAGCCTCTCCCCTTCCTTTCTCTTCCCGACGATTTTGAAGATTTCCAGTTAAACAGCGGCGATTCCCGACGTCTTCCGTCCCTACCGGCTACGCAGCACCATCGTAAGTTCTGCAGTATCAAGGCAAGCACAAAACTTTCATTTGACTGTACCAATCAAACATATTATTGTGTGTTGATCTTATGCTCCTTTCAAATTTTGAGTTTTGAGACTCTGAATTGATGATTGTGAAGTAAATGTTTCTTTAAAAAACTGTCGAGGCTGCCATGTTGACGCAGGAGGATGAGTTGAGTGATAATGGGTTTGAGAAGAGGGGTCATATGTCGTAATTGGATTTTTGAGTTCTGACCTCTGTGTAGTAAGCTGTTCTTTGCATAAGCTTTTTGTTTTCTTGAGTTTAAGCTGAACTGTTATTCCTCAAGCCACTAAGTTGTTTCTTTGAGTTTAAGCTAATTACTTTATTTAAGATGCAAGCTGAACCGCCTTCTATGCTTGTGGGCTATCCTGCTTCTGAACATAAGTCGTTCTTTGCTTTAAACTTAAGTTGTTCTTTCTTTAAAGCTTAAGCTGTTCAATTATTTGTTGGGCTTAATTTGTTGAGCTTAAGCTGTTCTCTCTTGTTGAGCTTGAGATGTTCTGTTTTCGTTGAGCTTAATGTTGATCTGTTTCTTGAGCAGAAGCTGTTCCTTTCAATTGAGTGTATACGATTCTTCTTATTTGAAGCACAAGCTGTTCTTTCTTAGAACCGTAAACTGTTCTCTTCTTAGCGTAAATTGCGTAACCATTCTACTTTCTCTAAGTTTACGCTGTTCTATCCTTTAAGCTGTAAGATGATCTGCCTTCTTTGAAGCGTAAATTGTTCAGCTACTGAGTATAATCTGTTCTTTATTTTAAGCTTAAGAAGTTCTTTAATTTGAGTTTAAGCTGTTTTGCCTCCTTTGAGATTAAGTTAATCTGTTTTGTTGAGATTAAGTTCAAGCTGTTCTGTTATCCCTTGAGCATAATCTGATCATTTTGAGCATAAGATGTTCATTTCATTGAGAGTATGCTGTTCTTCCTTTGAGCTATAAGTTGTTTTTCCTCTTTAAGCTTATGCTGTTCCTTTCTCTAAAGAGAAAGTTGTTCTGTTTCCTACTACAAAGCCTAAGTTGTTTCCTTCTACAAAGCTTAAGTTGTACCCTTGAGAGAAAATATAATATGATGATATTTTAAAGGAATTTTATGAAAAGTATCAAGTTGTTGAAAGATATTTTTAGATGATGAGAAGCCTTCAAATTTTCAGTATTTTGCAGTCTTATTTAAAGAAAATTTTAAAGATGAGAAAGATTTTTCTTTGAGGCAGATTAAGATTTGAGACTTGAGACAGAAAGTTAAGAAAGAAAATGATTTTAATGAAGTGACTTGATTGTGATTGTTCTATTACGAGGTATGGGGTCGGAATACGTTTCGGGAGCCATACCAAATTATGAGGTTTGGGAACCGGGAGACGTCTCGATTAGCCTTACCAAAATTACGGGTATGAGAGTCGGGAGACGTTCCGAGGATACATACCAAAACATGACGTGTATAGAAATCAGATAAGTACTGGGGAGCTATACCAAAGCTTAGTACCATGGTATATTTAAGAGCTTGATCAAGCGAACAAAGAACAATGAACCACAATCAGGAATCTGAATTCACAGAAAAAGAGAAGACTTTTATTTCTAATCTTATTTCTTATGCATGGGTTTTAAATTAAAGTTTTAAACTGCTGCTCTTTACGTACCAGAATTGAGAACATTATTTGAGTACAAATATGTTATGCTTGTGCATGTACTACGTATTATTTGATATAATCCAGTTTTGTACTTGTTGAGCCCCCAGGCTCACTACGTTTGATTGATGCAGATTATATTGAGGCGCATGCTGAGGGCAAGATTCCTGAGCTGGCGGTGGTTTCAGTTGGCACAATCCAGCGACCAAGCTTTTCGCATGCTGAGGGCAAGATTCCTGAGCTGGCGGTGGTTTCAGTTGGCACAATCCAGCGACCAAGCTTTTCCGCAGCAAGCTAAAAGAAAAGATTTTACTTTACTGAATTTCAGTTTGCAATTTGTGAAAAATATTTACTTGTTTAAGCAGTTTAGGGACTTCACGGTTCCATCGGGTTTGTTATAAAATCTTTAAGCATTTTAATATCTTGAGCTACGAAGTTTTCAGTTTTAAATGATTCATTAGATTTATTTTAAGTTTTGAAATTCTTATGATAATTGAAGTGATTAGACCTTTTTGTTATTTTAATCATTTCATTTGTCTATAAATAGACTTGTAATATTCATTGTAAATACACAAAAAAATATACAAATTCTCTTCTACTTTAATTCTCTCTAAATTAAGGAATTATAGAGAAATAATAATTTCCTATTCATATAAAATTAAGAGTTTATTTGGAACAATTAAGGAAATATTCAAGGTTATTATCAAGGTAATTATTTATTTTATTTTGCTAATGTTCATTTTAATTTTAACAAATTTTTTATTACTTCGCTTTTATAGATAACTTCTTCGATGTTCAATTAAACCCATTTACATTTCAAAATTATTGATGTCAAATGGATGCATAATTTATTAGAAATATTTTATCTGGATATCAAAAATATTATCTCATTAAGTGGCACATATAGATTTTGATTGAGATTTGATCATGCACATCTTTTTATCTTTATTATGTGGCCAAATACTGAAAGATTTAGATGTGCACAATCTATAAGAGTTTGAATCAATCAAAATACCTAAAGATGTATCTTATTGAGATTTGTCACAATCTTGATAGATTTGTTGATGGCACAAATCATCTATAAATAGTGGCTCTGGGTCCCTAAGCACACACACTGTAAATCATTCACATCATCTATTGTGAGGTCTGGAGTGCTTAGAAGACTCTGTAGCAATTTCAGTTCGTTGCTCGTGCTGTTTAAAGTTCCGCATAAGAATCAATGGCTGGAGGTAATTCTTGATCCGTTTTCCGCATTCAATATCATGTTATTCAGTCAAACATGATTTAATTCTTACAGTTGGTATCAGAGCGGTTTTATCTCTGCCTTGATTCATAAAAATTTTGCAAAAGCCCAATTATAATTTTGTGTACAATTTTCGAAATTATTGAGCAAACCCTAAATCTCATGACCACCGCTCTTAATTGGCCGCCGACCGACGCTCATCACCGGAAATTGATGTCACCATCCGAGAGCCCACGACACGCCGACCTCACGCCACCCTTTTCCGTCCGATAACGTCGAGAATTTGGCCAGAAAATCGTGTCTTCTCCGACGTGAATTTTCGAAACTTTCCGGCCAAAATCGGACGAATTCTTGGCCATTCATGGGGCGGCTATTGTGGGGAAATGTCGTATATCGTGTTCTCATCTCAGTGGTGGCCTCAATCGACCATTAATCGTCAGAATTTTGCCGGAATCGCGTTTCTTTCCCGTCGCGTTTTTTCAAAAAAAAAATTACATAACGATTCCGACGATTTGGACGGCGGCGAAGGTGCGGCTGAGGTCGACCGTCCTCAGGTTGTCGACGGTCGTCGGTTTTTGGCCTGAATTTGGCGGCGGCGGCGGAATTTGGTGTTGAGGGCCTAGGTTTAGGTTTTGTAATTTTGGGGTTAATTTCGTATTTTGTGACGTTTTTGGGGTAATTCGAAAATTGTGACTTTTTCTGGGGCCGATTTGAAATTTCGAATTTTCAAAATTAAGGACTGTTTCAATGATGCAATATTCTGAAATTTTGAATTTGTTAAATTTGGATCTCTATAGATTTGTTTTCCAAATTTTAGGATATTTGCATGTTTTGCATATTTTTTTTTGAAATATGTTATCATGATTAATTCCTTATTTTTCATGCAATTAATTGTTATGTTTGATGTTATTGTTATGCAAATAAGGATAGTTTGTTCATATTTAGTATATTGCCTCCATAATTGGTGAACAAATTAAATTCCATAAATAAAATTTTGGCTTATAAAGTTTTCACTAATTTGAATAGTAATTATGATTTGACACAAACAAGATCTAAGAAAGTCTTTCATATACCGACTATTGACTCTAGATAATGTGGATTGTGTCAATTTTAATTATAAATAAGGATAGTTTGTTCATATTTAGTATATTGCCTCCATAATTGGTGAACAAATTAAATTCCATAAATAAAATTTTGGCTTATAAAGTTTTCACTAATTTGAATAGTAATTATGATTTGATATATGAATACAAGATCTAAGAGAGTTCTTCATATACCGACTATTAACTCTTAGATAATGTTGATTGTGTCAATTTTAATTATCATATCAAATATTAAGTAAAGCCAAAATTTTCGTCCAGTGAACCGTGTAATTT
>KV010257.1:2788-15438 GCA_001598015.1 Dorcoceras hygrometricum | reverse complement strand
AGGACATAAATTGTGATTAATTATATGAGCATAATAAATTTTACCCCACAGGGATTTTTGTTATGTTTATGTAATTAATTGGGATAATATATCATACTACATTTTCCTTAATTTACCCACAGGAGTTAAGGAAAATTAATCTGATAGTTTTATCAAAACTTTTATAAAAATCTAATAGAATTAAGACTTTAGCCCACAGGCAAGTTTTATGTCGCTAGATTTTTTTTTTTCATGATTTACATTGGTAAATATGATTTTAACTCAAAACATTTAGTGATAAGCATGTTATTTATTTATTCTATGCAGTACAATCTGGTAATTTATCTGATAAGTATTGTGATATCCCCGAACTTAGGGGAGATAATTACAAAGTCTGGAAAGAACGAGTTCTCTTTCATTTAGGGTGGTTGGATATTGATTATGCCATAAGGAAAGACGAACCCACGGCTATTCATGAATTCAGTGAACCGGATGAGATTGCTCTTTATGAGCAGTGGAGCGATCTAATCGCCTCTGCGTTATTTTCATAAAGACAAAAATCTGTACCGGTATTCGTGGTTCGATCGAAGGGCATGACAAAGTCAAGGACCTACTTAAAGCAATTGATGAACAATTTGCAACTTCAGACAAGGCCCTTGCAAGCACCCTGATAATTGAGTTCTCATCACTTAGAGTCACCAGTGTGAAAGGTGTGCGAGAGCACATCATGAAAATGAGGGACATAGCGGCTCGGCTGAAAACACTTGAGGTGGATATATCTGATAACTTTCTTGTGCACTTCATTTTATGCACTCTTCCACAGAAATATGGACCTTTCAAAATCTCTTATAATACACATAAAGATAAATGATCACTCAATGAATTATTGACCATGTGTGTTCAAGAGAAAGGAAGGTTGTTGATGGAAACCAGTGAAAATATTCTGTGGGAAGTCTTCCAAACAAGCCAAAGTCAAGGGGAAGGCGAAAGGAAAACTTTCACCCCAACCTGACATTATGAAAGAATCCAAGTGTTTCTTCTGTAAAAAGAAGGGACACGAGAAGAAGGATTGCACTAAATTTAAGGATTGGCTTGAAAAGAAAGGTATTCCTATCTCTTTTGTTTGTTATAATCTAATACGGTAAATATGATTTATAACACTTGGTGGATTGACTCTGATTCTACAATCCATGTGACAAATACCCTACAGGATATGCAAAATCTAAGGAAGCCGATAGGAAGTGAGCAAAGCATCTATTCTAGAAACAAGATGCGTTCACATGTGGAGGCTGTCGGGACTTGCATTCTGCATTTAGCTAGTGGTTTCGTTTTAGTTTTGGAAAAGACTTTTTATGTTTCTAGTTTTTCTAGGAATTTAATTCAGTTTCAAGTCTTGTATCGTTTGGATATTCCTTCCAATTTTTGGATAATTAAATAAAGTTACTTTATAAATCCAATATTGTTGGGAATGGTACAATGATTGATGGTCTTTTCTCAATTGCTTTACAAAACAATCGTAACACTACTATGCATGTTCACGCGGGTATTAAAAGATATGTTATAAATGATAATTCCTCTATCTTGTGGCATCGGAGTCTAGGACATATCTCCATTGATAGAATTAAGAGATTAGTAAAAGATGGAGTACTTAGTAATTTGGATTTTACTAATTTCAAGACTTGTGTTGACTGCATTAAGGGCAAGCAGACAAACAAATCTAAAAAGGGTGCCAAGAGGAGTACTACATTATTAGAAATCATACATTCAGATATATGCTGTCCAGACATGGATATGCATAGTCCGTAATATTTCATCACCTTTATTGATGATTACTCACGATACATGTATATCTACTTGCTTCATAATAAGAACGAAGCATTGGATGCCTTTAAAATTTTTAAGGCTGAAGTAGAAAAACAATGTGATAAACAAATTAAGATCGTGAGAACTGATAGCTAGTCCAGACATGGATATGCATAGTCCGTAATATTTCATCACCTTTATTGATGATTACTCACGATACATGTATATCTACTTGCTTCATAATAAGAACGAAGCATTGGATGCCTTTAAAATTTTTAAGGCTGAAGTAGAAAAACAATGTGATAAACAAATTAAGATCGTGAGAACTGATAGAGGTGGTGAATATTATGGTAGATACACAGAGAATGGACAAGATGTAGGTCCTTTTGCGAAGTTTCTTCAAGAAAATGGGATTGTTGCCCAATACACTATGCCTGGTTCTCCGGACCAAAATGGTGTGGCTAAGAAGAAACCGAACTTTTATGGACATGGTTAGGAGTATGCAAAGAAACTCCAAACTTCCTAAATCCTTGTGGACAGATGCTCTTAAAACGGCAGTGTATATATTAAACCGAGTTCCAACCAAGGCCGTCCCAAAGACGCCTTTTGAATTATTGAAAGGTTGGAAACCGAGTTTGCAACACATACGCGTTTGGGGATGCCCGAGTATAATACACAAGAAAAGAAACTAGACCCAAGAACTATAAGTGGATATTTCAGTGGGTATGCCGAAAAATCCAAAGGGTATAGATTCTATTGTCTATCTCATAGCACTAGGATTGTGGAATCAAGAAATGACAAATTTCTTGAGGATGACTTGATTAGTGGGAGTGATAGTTCCTAAGATATAATTCTTGAGAATGATCACATTAATGATCAACCCTCTTATTCAAGAGATCCATTGGTCATTCACACCCCTCAATATCCAATGGGTGTTGAACAACCAATACATGAGAATCCATAGAATGCTGATAACAATCTAGATGATCATATTGTTCAAGTGGAACAAGGGGAAAATGTTGATCAGTCTGCTGACCAACACACTCTCCAAAGTGACACCTTAAGAAGATCAACTAGAATAAGTAGATCAGCAATACCTAGTGACTATTTCGTGTATCTGCAAGAATCGGATTTTAATGTTGGAGCTGAAAGTGATCCTGAAACATTGTCACAAGCCATAAGCTGTAGTGAATCAAAATTATGGTATGATGCTATGAATGAAGAAATGAATTCTATGGCATCGAACGAAGTCTGGGATCTTGTTCCGTTGCCTGATGGTGCTCGAACCATTGGATGTAAATGGTTCTTTAAGACAAAGAAAGACTCATTAGGAAACATTGAAAGATATAAAGCAAGACTCGTTGCTAAGGGATTCACTCAACGCGGAGGAATCGATTACAAAGAGACATTCTCTCCCGTCTCCAAGAAGGATTTTCTTCGCATTATTATGGCATTAGTTGCACATTTTGACCTTGAGTTGCAACAAGTGGATGTGAAAACAGCATTTCTCAATGGTGACCTAGAGGAAGAGGTTTACATGAAACAACCTGAAGGATTTTCCTCTAGTGGTGGTGAGCACCTGGTGTGCAAGCTTAAGAAGTCCATATATGGATTGAAACAAGCATCCCATCAATGGTATTTAAAGTTTCATGATGTCATCTCTTCATTTGGTTTTGTCGAGAATGTCATGGATCAATGTATATACCAGAAGGTTAGTGGGAGCAATATTTGTTTCCTCATTCTATATGTGGATGATATATTACTTGCAACCAATGATAGGGGTTTGCTATATGAGGTGATACAATTTCTATCTAAAAACTTTGATATGAAGGATGTGGGTGATGTTATGTCATCGGCATCCAGATACATCGAGATAGATCTCGTGGTATCTTAGGATTATCTCAAGAAACCTATATCAACAAAGTTTTAGAGAGATTTCGGATGCAAGATCGTTCACCTAGTGTGGCTCCTTGATGGTCCGAAAATAGGATCAAAAAGATAGCCAGCGCTGATTTGACAAACAGTAAAAATTTTGCGCTGCTATAAACGAGCTGCAATAGCTCAAGGTTCTTGAACATCTAAAATAGACAGAGCACCGGAGACAGATCTGGTATGATTTAAAAATCATGCGGAAAATACCAGAACTGAATCCTATATTTTAAAACCACTCAAACAGATTTATGTACAACATAAATCTGTTCGAGACTTGTGCTTGTGTGCTGCTGAAATGTTATGCGATGCTAAGTAAAATGCTACGTGCTGATTTATGCGTGTGTGCTGAATGATTATGCTTATGCGTGAGATGCTAAGTGCTAAAGTAAATATGCAATACTGTATGAATAACAGAACACGATACAAAGCATATTTGTTTATGGAAGTTCGGATATCAACATCCTACATCTCCCCTTCTTCCACCTCGGAAGGATCCACTACTAGAAACAGATGTGAATGAATCCGGGTGTGTGAGATTGATACATTGTAGCTCTCAAACTCTCTATTTTTCTCACACACGAGGGACATGCTCTAACAAGCTAATCTAGACTCAGCAATCAACTCTCGTGAAAAGCTCCTCTCTAATGGCGGTCGATTGCTTAGTCTATCTCTTCATTTTCCCTCTATTGGTGCACTGTGCAATTGACTAGTTCTCTGCTATATCTTCACAGTGACCAATTTCACGAGCACTTCTTCAATTTGCGTTGCCTCTAATATATAGCCTCTGTAGAATTTCTTCCCGTTGGAAAGCTTCCAAAACTGTTCAGCGCTTCAGATGGCTATCTTGTCTTCTTTCTATTTTAGTGCAACGCTCCTCTGTAAAGTACCAATAGGAGAACAGTACTTGCGTCCTTTTCTTTTGCAGGCTTCTTGTCGCTTTCGCCATTTGAATTTAGCTCAGCAGTTGACATCCAGCTTTGATATCTCTTCGTAAGTTGTCAACTGCTTCGCTGCTGATTTATCACTACGACTGCTGCGCTTTGCTACTTCTACAATTCTTTGCGCCTGGGAACCAAGTCAACTGAATATGCAAAGCTTGCGACTGGTTGAGTAGCAACAGCTGATACAAATAAGCTCTCGACTGGATGCTGCTGTTGCTTGCGTCTGGTTCATCAAAAGCTTCGCCTGAATCTTCTTGCGACTGAATGCTCAAAGACATTGCGTCTGGAATTCTTTGCGTTGAGACTGGATCCACTGTAGCTTCGACTGCTGAAATCAACGCAAATTCTTCCTGCTGAATCTTTAGCACAAGAGCAAAACGCTGTCGTATCAACTTATGTAAACGACATCGTTTTGCTATCGCTATCTTCAAATAGCATCTGCTGATTGCACTGTAGCTTCGACTGAATATCTTCTTTACGACGTCGCTTCTTCTCTCGCGTCTGGATGCAAGCTACCTGCTGATTCTTGCGACTGTTCTCTCAAGCCATCTGCTGAAAATGATGACGTCACCGATGACGTCATCAGCACAAATCCATCTGCTGAATCTCAACACGACGTCGCATCGTCTTTTGCGCTTCGCTTCGTCTGCTGATAGCCAACTGCTGATTGTGATGACATCAAGGCTGATGTCATCACAGCTCATTCCATATCTAGCGCATCTCTTCTCATCTGCTAAGTCTTCATCTGCTGATCACTGTAGCTTCCTGCTGAATGATGACGTCACTGCTGATGTCATCTAAACTTTACGCTCCAGCTGATCTCTTCGTTCCAGCTCCAGCTCCAGCTTGCGATTCTTCTAAGCTTCTTGAATGGCGACTGTTGATAGATTCATCAACAGTACTTATAATTGGAATCTTCTTCTTCGATAGATCTCTTCAGCTCACTTCTCTTTATCTCTGGTTCACTTTATCTCTTTAGCGCTTGCAGCTGGTTGTCATCGTTTCAACTGGTTCATCATGCTCCAGCTGATTTAACTTGGCCTCCGCCTGATTACGAACAACTGAATCAACTCTGGACGTCTCCATTGCTAATCCAGCTGCCCATTCCATGAACACCAAACCAACTGCTGAATCAATATATTGCGAACCAATCTGCTGGACAAATATAGCTGCTGCTGATCGTTTTCTTCGTTCCTAAAATCTGTACGCTTAAGTAGAATTGTTAGAATCACAATAATAGGTTTTGTGTAATTCAAAACTTAATTAGGATCTGTCAAAACAGATCCAACACTCCTGTTGTGAAGGGCGACCAATTCTATTTGGATCAATGCCCGAAAAATGACTTTGAAAAAGAACAAATGAAAAACATTTCTTATGCTTCTGCGGTCGAAAGTTTGATGTATGCTCAAGTTTGCACTAGACCTGATATTGCATACATAGTTGGAATGTTGGGGCGTTATCAGAGTAATCCAGGTTTAGACCAATGGAAAGCTGCAAAGAAAGTGTTGAGATACCTTCAAGGGACCAAAGACTACATGCTTATGTTCAGACGAATTGAAAACCTGGAAGTCATTGGCTACTCTGATTCAGACTATGCTGGCTGCATGGACTCAAGAAAATCCACTTCAGGATATATTTTCTTGCTAGCCGGTGGAGCTATATCTTGGAGAGTGCAAAATAGTCTTTGACTGCTACTTCCACTATGGAGGCTGAGTTCGTATCTTGTTATGAGGCCACCTCACATGGTGTTTGGATGAAGAGTTTCATTTCTGGTCTTAAAGTTGTGGATTCAATTTCTAGACCATTGAGTATATTCTGTGATAATTCAGCTGCTGTCTTTATGGCTAAAAATAATAAAAGTGGGAGTCGAAGCAAGCACATCGACATAAAGTACTTAGCCATAAGAGAACGTGTTAAAAATAAAACAGTGGTCATTGAACACATTAGCACTGAATTGATGATTGCGATCCTTTGACTAAGGGCATGCCACTGCAAAAATTAAGGATCATGTAGACAGAATGGGACTAGGTTCCCTTATGTAATTATTGTTGTAAGAACAATTTTCAGTTATTTATGAAATTCTATTACGATATTTCTCATATTTGTGTACACATTCATTGTTTGAGAAATATTACTAAAGTTGGACCTTGAATAAACATGAGGTTTATTCATTAAGTTATATCTGTAGAGGAACATAATACATCGTGATACATGGAAGATAATACTCGATCTTAGGGGACTTATCGCCATGATTCGTGTATTTTGTTTACTCATTTTGTGATGATGAGATACATATGTGCCAAGTGGGAGACTATTAGAAATATTTTATCCGGATATCAAAAATATTATCTCATTACGTGACACATATAGATTTTGATTGAGATTTGATCATGCACATCTTTTTATCTTTATTAAGTGGCCAAATACTGAAAGATTTAGATGTGCACAATCTATAAGAGTTTGAATCAATCTAAATACCTAAAAATGTATCTTATCGAGATTTGTCACAATCTTGATAGATTTGTTGATGGCACAAATCATCTATAAATAGTGGCTCTGGTCCCTAAGCACACACACTGTAAATCATTCACACCATCTATTGTGAGGTCTGGAGTGCTTAGAAGACTCTGTAGCAATTTCAGTTCGTTGCTCGTGCTGTTTAAAGTTCCGCATAAGAATCAATGGCTGGAGGTAATTCTTGATCCGTTTTCCGCATTCAATATCATGTTATTCAGTCAAACATGATTTAATTATTACATAACTATTCCATTTTTTTTTAAGTATCGGCCGAGCCAATAATTTGCATGCGATCACACGGAAGAATTGTCGTAAGCTTGTGGGCAAATACTCCACACTTACTGGAATAATGTACAAACTTAACTAATTAGAGTCAAAGAAACCAATTCTCAACCAGTACTAGGTTTTTTTTGGAAAATACAATTTTGACTATTTTGCAACTAGTATTTTGTTTAAAAAAATTGTTATATTATTAATTATTAATTATTTTGATAACGAGTAAGATATATGTATGCGTCGATTCTATTGTACAAAAGACATGTTTTATACGATATACACGTGGCTTGAAACTTTTTACGTTTTAGTCTTTTATATGTTTTTGCCATTATTGTATTTATCTCTTTCGGCCGATCGAGTTACATCATACATGAATCATTAACATTAGGACAACAAAAATCGTGCAAAGGTAGTTGGTTCAACCCTAAAAATAGAAAAGGAAGAACAACTCCCGAACGTCTTAGTGGATATGGCACTATACGAAGAGATAAGCTTCACTAGCGAGGGGATTTTATAATTTGCATGAACCAATCAACATTTTAAGATGAAAAACTTTACTTGAATTGATTTTCTCATTTTGAACAAATTATTTACACCAAAGTATATTAGAGTGTTTTTATATAAATAAACTACAAATAAGAATTGTAATTGGAAATTAAAGTGAGAATATCTAAATAGTTATTCTGTAGTGTCCCCTCTTTATATATGGATTTTTTTGTTATTCTTGTGAAGCATTGGCCAAGAAGGAGCTTACTATATATATTTTGAACAAGTTTTTGTGTTGATGAGACCATTGTACTATATGTACTATATCAATTGTGGACCTCGCAGTTAGGGTCGAATCATCCACAACATAACAACTCCGGACATGGTGTATTTCATCTTCCCGACATATTAAGTATGCTACGTGAGCTTTTTTCGCACAAGAAACTATTGACCAAAGACCATCGGCCATATGTTGAAGACAAGTCTTACGTCCTCCGCAACAGCAGCTTAGAATCTTTTGATCACTTGTTCTTTTTATGCAATTATGCTAAACTACTTTAGAACATAGTCAAACATTGGGTGGGGTTCATGACCTAATGGAAAGTGCAACAAGTTTACTCCGGAATTTTCGTGGTAATAATTCACGCACAAGAGTCGAGTCCATTGCCATTGCAGCAACTATCTATAGCATTTGGAATCAAAGAAACGGAGTCATTTTTTAAGACCATGGACTCGACCTTGAAAGCTCTTGTAGGCAAATACAAGTTTTTGTCCATAGATATAAGGAATTGTATTCACTTGTGTATCCCTATTTTGACTGACATTTGTGATTCATGTGTATGTTCAGCGTATTAGCAAATTGTTTACCGCTTTATGTATACCAATTGAGGGGATTTTACATATCCAAGGTACCAGACCCTTGTATCAAAAATACATTGAATCATGTCACTTTTTATTCCGCTATTTGTTATAAATTAAAAGAAATATTAACAAAATAAATTTAATAATTACCTTTGTAGTATACTTTAATATCTCTATTTTTATTCATTAATTGCTCCAAATGATCTCTTCAATTTGATTTTAATAAGAAATTATTATTTCTCTATAATTTCCTTAGAGAGAATTAAAGTAGGAGAAAATTTGTATATTTTTGTGTGTTTTATAGTGAAGATTACAAACTCAGTTATAGGCAAATGAAATGATTAAAATAATAAAAAGGTCTAATCACTTCATTTAATATTTAGACATCCAATAATTAACAACTAATTCTAACCATCTAATTCTTTCATAATACTCCCCTTTTGGATGTCTTTATTACGTGTTTTGATACTGGCTCGTTAAAAACCTTACGAGGAAAAACCGAGTAGGATAAAAATCATAGTAAGAAAAAAAAGTGCAGTCACGTAAACTCCCACTCACATTGACACAACTGATTGTTCACATATTTCGTTGGTGTCACATCCCAATGTTGTTTGTATATATGCTTTCTGAACAATGTCGTAGGAAGTGTCTTCGTGAAAAGATCTGATGAATTTTCAATTGATTGTGTCAGGCCTCGTGCTCTAAACAGAGTAAAATCATACAAACACATGCGGACGCTATCAAAACGCGGGTAAAATTTTCGCTTTTGACATGACGGTTTAAAACAATATAATTTAAAATAGAACGATACTCAAAATATATCCCAGTACGTAAAAACCACCAACAGTATAGCATACAACAATCAAAACATGTATCCGACTCCAACTACTGGATACAATAACGAAGCACATGGCATCCCCCTGGCTAACTGATACATATATATAAATATGCTATACGCAACTGGGACACGCTAACCACCTCCTGGGGCACCACCAGCTGGGTTAAAACCACGACCAGCTGTAAAACCTGGGTTCCCTGAAAACAACACAAACAAGGAAACAAACCAAGCCCTAGAGGGACATGGGGTCAAACCCTAGTACGGAGAGCAACAGAAATAGCTAAAAGAATGCATAAGATAAAATGCAGATGCTATGCATGAGACACCAGATAACAACGGAAGGCTCGGCCAACAAGGGAGCTAAGGAAATCAAGCACAGCTCCAATAATCTGCAACAACAGTGGTCACGGGTTGTGTTCACAGTGTGGTAATGAGCCACTTGCCGTGATACTACACCCAAATACCAGATGCATCAAACAACTCAACCTGCCGTTGCCTCGCCCATGAACTGTGGTAGTTAACCACTCGGTGCATGGTGGCTAACAATCCCAGCAGGGAGATGAGAGTGCGGTATTGCCGCTCATCCTCGCATCCTGGTAAAAATCAACAACAGCAATACAAGATACAAGGCTGCAAAATACGATACACAAGGGATCTGAAATATGTGTGAATACGTGTATGCACTTCACATGAAACAGCTAGCATAAACACCAATGCTCAGCAAGCAATACACAGATAGGTTCACCGAAACATCCCAGCAGCCACGCATAATATCTCACGCCAATTCCAAGCTACATGAAGCTCAGATCCATACCTTATACTTTTGTGCAACAATTACTACAAAACAGGCCCGAGAGATCTGGATAGCAACCTGCTAAATACACAACACACAGATCTCAAAAGCTGCACAGAAACTCACGGCCAATTACAGAAGCTCACGGCTGGGAGCCACGCTCAACCAACGCAATTACTACCAAAACAACTTACTGGAAGCTTAAACCAATGCTAGGAACAAGATCTCATCACAAAGGAACGAAGTTCTACCTGCACTACAAAACGCACAATCGGGCAGAAACTTCGCGTTCCTCAACTAGCCAACCACAGCCTCCAAAAGTGGTATGGAATGATAGAGCTTCACAAGAGGAGTCCAAAACTACCTCGAACGTATCAAACAACGGCCGGAAACGATGGGAATTGCCGGAGAAAAGCTACTGTGAGCAGAAACTTCGCGTTCCTCAACTAGCCAACCACAGCCTCCAAAAGTGGTATGGAATGATAGAGCTTCACAAGAGGAGTCCAAAACTACCTCGAACGTATCAAACAACGGCCGGAAACGATGGGAATTGCCGGAGAAAAGCTACTGTGAACAGTAACCTAGGGTTCGAAGCGAAGAACACAATCGGGTAAAATATTCTAAGTATCGAATCTGGTGCTCGAAATCGAAGAACAAGTCTTCCTTAAATACATCTCGCAAAAGCTGGTTAAATTATCCAGCGACATAACCAGCAGGCACCAACAAACCAGCAGATGCAAAGAACCAACTGCTGAATTCTCAACCCACGCTAAACAAAACGACGTCGTAGAACACTACCTACGACTGGTTCTTAACCAAAAGCTGGACAACCAGACGACTGGTTTAAACATCACGGGAATTCCTCCAAAAGCTGGTACCAGTCGCGACATCTAAAACGCAGCGTTGCAACTAATCTAAACGGCGTCGCACCGCTGACGTCATCAAATCTGGTCGATAACTCTCGCGCAATACCAGCTGCAAGCTACAGTAACCTCCACCAGCTGCAAGCTACAGTAGCGAACAAATCTCTCGCAGCTGGACAACCAGTCGCAACATCCAAACGACTGTTGGGGAACCGTGGCGGATCCGGATCCCGTCTCCCGGCGAGGCAGCGGAAGAACAAAATTAGGCCGGCAAACGTTCAATACAATTCAAAATAACACAATATGAACCATTCATAGGGTGTTTAGTCAGTTACCTTGCTGGCGTCTTGGCGCCTGGCTCCGACCAGTTTCACGAGGAAACCGGCACTTCACGGTAGGCGGCGGTAGATTACGTCAATCAGGTCCACGACCGAAAGGGAGACTCCTTCGTCAGCCTGCACTAGAAGGCCTGATGAGATCCCGGAACAAATTTCGGCGAGGGAGGCGGCGGCGGCGCGTGGCGTGCACGGCGGCGGCGGCGGCTTTTGAGGAGAGGAGGGAGGCGGCCAAGAGCTTTAGGTTTAGGCTTAGTGTAATCAAGTGTTGTGATTAAAGCCTCCAAGTCTACATTAAGTAGACTAGTGATAAACTTGGATCGGCCCAACGGGCCCGGGTCCAACGGATGAACATTCGTTTTATCTCCATCACCGAGACTTCACCGTAACTCCGATCGCCGATCAGATCAGACCGATCGACTCAGTTTCCGAAACTGAATATTATGATCTTAAAAACCATTTTTCAGAACCCCAGTGCAAAATGACCGTTTTGCCCCTCAACAGCGGGAAACCCCGGTTTGACCCATGTTGACTTTTAGGAAGTCGCACTCCCCAAAATCCTCTTCTCGTGCTCAACCCATTGAGCTGAGTATCCATGTGGGAATCTCGAATCTAGTACTTGTGTGACCCTCAATGGTTCAGGGATACAGCTAGCCGTGGGCCCACAACCATTGTGGCTCCGGAATCACAATTCCGGACTTGCCCATCGGATCATGGTAAACGCGTCTAGCAACCCCCTAGGTATCACTGATAGTTATCACTGATAGTAGTTTGTGGGAATCTCGAATCTAGTACTTGTGTGACCCTCAATGGTTCAGGGATACAGCTAGCCGTGGGCCCACAACCATTGTGGCTCCGGAATCACAATTCCGGACTTGCCCATCGGATCATGGTAAAGCGTCTAGCAACATCGCCCCATGATCCCCTAGGTATCACTGATAGTGCCTGCAAGAACCAGTTGGTCGTGGTTAGCGTACAGTACGGTCCTTTCAATATATCCCGATCAGATCAACGACCATTGGTAAA
>KV010255.1:21277-34679 GCA_001598015.1 Dorcoceras hygrometricum | reverse complement strand
CGAATCTTCTTCTCTTGCGCCTCCAGCTGATCTTCATCATCTCGAACTAACTCTTCAGCGCGCTTCTCTATTCATGTACCAGCTGGTTCACTTGCTTTTTAGCGCTTGCAGCTGATCTTCATCATCTGCTGGATTATTATGCTCCAGCTGGTTCAACTTTGGCCATCGCCTGATTACAAACAACTGAATCAACTCTGGACGTCTCCATCGCTAATTCAACTGCTGAACATTTATAATGTGAACCATCTGTTGAATATATTCTTCGACCTGAAATCTGCGCACTAGAGTAGAATTGTTAGAATAACAACAGTAGGTTTTGTGTAATTCAAAACTTAATCAGGATCTGTAAAAACAGATCCAACACAAATCATCGTCTGAATTAACTCGAATACCAAGATCTGATATCTAACATCGGAAAGACTCAAACCGATTATCTGACATCTTCTATCCAATAACTGAAATCTGAAATACGGTCTGATAGCTAAGGACTTGCATCTGAAGATGCGTAGCGGTTAACTGCAACGTCTGATTATCCATAAGTAACTTTGTATCAGCACTTGTCTTATTTTTGTTATCACCAAAACTAATAAATTTTATCTTAAAAATTTCCCCCTTTTGGTGATGACAAAACTTAGCAGCCTATCGACTTAAATAGATGAGCAAAAATAAATTGCACAAAAGGACTTCTGATTATAAATTTCATTGCTGATTAAATGTACATAGGATTTGTACAAGAGACTGGAAAACCCTAAAATATTTTCTCTCCTAACAGCAGCCAACTAGCACCTCTCTTGGGTGGATGATAAGGACCATATCTTATTCCCTTAATACCCGAATCAACTCCTGATTCACCACTCTCAGATCTTCTTATTTTTGACTGACCACTTCTGTCATCAGTCCTGCGTCTTTCACCACTTATACCTCTGCTTCGATCTTCTCTGCTAACACTACCACCACCATATCTGCTCTGATTTTTTGCTCGACTGCCACTGCCACCGCCACCACTTTCCCCACTGGGGCGACTTTTATCATCAGGAGGTGGCTGAGGTCGGCTGCTACCACCTTTCCCTTTTTGGCATCACCACGCCTGATATAGTCGACGATGAAGCCAAGCTGGGTGGAGAGGTTAAGATAATTTTCCTCTGTTTTAGCACGGAAGTCGAATAAATCACTTGAATTGTAGCAACCTGCTCATCCAAGCTCTTCAACATAGCGATGTGTTCTTTGACCTCCTTCCTAACATCAATAGTATCGAGGGCAGTAGCAGCCATCTGATGGCTTAACTTCTGTTGAGATGATTTAAGATCCAACGACAAGAGGTTCTTTTGATCTTGCACATCATGACGGATATTGTTAAGTAGAACCCTGTAAGTCCTGTCATGTGCATCAAATCTTTCTGAAAATTTCCTATCGATGTCGCGGATATGCATTAAAAGTGTATCTCTGAGCTTGTCTACATCATCTTTGCACCTGATTTGCTCAAAGTGGATCTGTTCAACTGAAGCGCGTATATGAGCAAAGGCTTCTTTGACATCGGTAGCAATGAGTGGTAGAGAAATCTGAGTAGTGGCAGTATCATCCTCATCAAAATGCATTGAAGAGTCGTCTGAAGTGGATGAAGTGAAAGAACGCTGTTCCAACATCATCTGTACACTAGGACGAACAAAAACTGAACTCTGAACAGACTGTACATCTCTCGAAACTGTTCTCTCCAAAGCAATAGTGGAAACAAAACTGCGAATATCATTTGTACTCAAACCAGCAAATAAACTCTGCTGAACAAACACTGTACATAGTTGACTCCATCCCCAAAAAGCAACTGTTTTCTGGCAAGAAGCAAAACCTGAAACTGGCTCAAAAACTGCAAGAGTGCGACAAAAATTAATCGAGCCTACTGGCAGAAGTTTCCCCGAAATAAAGAAGTCAACTACCTCTAAACACACATCTGACCAAAGTTTCTTCATCAGCCTAAAGAATGCGCTCATTGGAGGGAGTGTATCATCATAAGATCGCTGACGCAAAATTTCATTATTTACAATCTGTCGAGGGATATTCACCCAGTGATCACCACATGGTTCAACTACCCAAACTCCATCAACACGAATCATTGTTCTAATCCAACACGTAGATCGGGTATTGGTGTTGGTTCGGGCAATTACAGCACCTCGATCACCACTCTTCCCTTCAAAAATATGAGAGCAACATGTCCTATCCCACGTAAGACCGTGTGCTTGTGTCTGGTCCTTCAGATCTTCTAGAATAAACAAGTGAAGGTCGGATAACCAATCCAAGACCTTGATATCAGTGGCTAATGAACCGTCACCTGGAACAAAATTTGCTCTACGACCTTCCAAAAATTTCTGGATTAACAGCTCTCGGTATTTCGTCAGTATAAAAATCCTTTGTTGAAGAGCTACTTTGGTAGAATTTGTCAAGCCCCGTGCTAATTACTCAAGATAATAGCACAATTAAGCACATAAACACGGAAGCGTAAAATCGGGCTTAAAAATTTTCGAAATAGTTTGGGCCTGAACCTAAAACATACATTCAAAATATCAATACTCAAAATAAGAGTTAACTCAAACTCAAACAAATCAGGTAACAACAATACTCAATTCGAAATACAGATCCCCAAATACAATAAAACACGGGGCATCCCCCGGTTCAATACATATCATATTATAAACTGGGACTCAAGGGAACGGGGATCGACCAGCTGAACCTTCACTCTGTCCAGCTTGGTTACCTGAAGATCCTGCAAATGGATAACACAGACCCAAACAACACAAAGCAGGAAAACAAAATACGAGGTCAAGCCTCAGTACGAAGAGCTCTAAATATACAGCAACTCATAAACATGCAGTATCAAAAGTCATGAGATGCATGAGGCTGCCAAGGAAATCGGGTATCAGACCAGTAAGTCAACTGGCAAATCAAATCAGTCGAGCCTCTATACCACGCACAGCAAGTCAGCCGGAGGAAATCATCGGTCCGTGATATTCCGGCCCGTCAGCCATCACAGCTCGGTGGTATTCCGAAACGACAAGTCAGTCGCTCACCACTCCGATGATAGCGTTGGACTATTCAGGCAACCACATCAGTCACCCAGTCACAACGTGGATCTAATCTCGGGTCATCAATCGATCAATCTGGCTCAATATGTATGCATGAATGCCAAGAAATTCATATCTGATTTCTACATGCATAAAATATGTAAACAACACATACAATTCGGTAATTCAGGCAGTTCACATAATTCACATATTCACATAATCCAGATTCAAGACTCAGATACTCGCAGGTTATGCTCGAAGCTGTTAAATCACGCTCAATCGTACCTTCAACGACTGAACTCTACCCCAACAGATTCTGCAAAATCAGGCAATACCAACAGTGCAAACCAGTTTTCCCCTGATATCCTCAACCACGGCAGAAGCTGTCCAGAACCTCAAATCTGTTAAGGAAGCTCAATAATCAACTCGTGTCTAGTTCGAATCTGAACTTCTCAGAAGCAATTCCTACGGTCAAGAACCTAATTCCGGTTCTACTCCTAAACAAAGTACTAGCAACTAATGCTAAGCTTAGAATGGTAGAAATTCCTTACCCAGCTGCTGGAATTAACGGAAGAACTATCGGGTCTCTAAACTCGAAGAACACAGCAACTTCGCGATCTTCTCCAAGGTCATTCCACAGCCTCAAATGGTTAACAATCGAAAGAACAAGTTACAGAGATTCCAGCGCCACCAAAATTGCTCAAATCATCGGCGGAGAACGGCGGCAATCAGTGGAAAATGGGTCGCGATGAACAGTAGATAATCGAGGGTTTGGATAAGAAGATAAGAAATATCGGGTTCCAAATAATTCTAAGTGTCGATCAACACTTCTATATATAACCCTCAAATCCAACAGCTGCTGATCACAAAAATGTCCAGTCGACGTGAACAGTAGATATCTTACAGCAGATACTATCTTTTTCTTTCGATAAAACCAGCAGCAGCAACCAGCCGTTGCATTCGCAAGAAAACATCCCAAAATGACACCGTTCCAACTAACTCAAACGACGTCGCAGAGCTTCACCAGCTGACAACAGATACCTTTGAAACAAACCATTGACTGGTCGCGCTAAACAATTCAAAACAACGACGTACAAAGGCTCCCGATAACTAACGCAAAACGACGTCGCAAAGGATACGTCATCCTATCTGCTAACAGCTGGGTAACACACCAACGACTGAATCACGCGAAACCAAATAAAAAGACGACGCATCAACCAAATCCACACGACGTCGTAATGGTTACGTAAGCATTGCTGCCAATAGCTGGTCACCCAGTCGCAATACTCAAAATACAGTGTTTTCAACTTATTCAAACGACGTCTCTTCTCATCATTCTCGTATTTGCACGCCTGCTGCCAGCAGCAACCATTCTAAGCGCAAATACTGCCAGCAGATAACAACGCGTCACGCCTACGTCATCATTACTGATTCAAAATCCACCAGACTAGAGCTACAGTACCGCTGACCCGCGTTGACTCCCTAATTTCTCTACGACTGGTTTCTAAACAAAACGCAACATATGAAATTCAATGGGGAATCAGATTTCACTCGCAAAACCTTCAAAATTCATGCGATTAATTCTAAATCAATTCGATTAATCACAAACTAAATTCTGATTCCTCACATTCTCCCCATCTTAAGAGATTTCGTCCTCAAAATCAATGAAAACTCAGGGAAAAATCTGTCAAACAATCAGAATACGATACATAAATTCATCTAATTCAAACCCAAGAGTTCAAGATAACTGGGAAATCAAAAAACAACAACTAGGGAAGAACATAACCAGAAACCGAAATCTAATACAATATCTACTCAAACAGATGTGGCCACTCGCGCTGCATCTTCTCTTTCAGTTCCCAAGTTGCCTCTTCTCTGCCATGCTTGCTCCATTGGACCATTACCAACGGAACTACTTTATTCCTTAGCTGCTTCTCCTTCCGATCCAAAATCTGCACTGGATATTCAACATAACTCAAGGCAGAATCCAGCTCGACTTCGTCGGTTCTCAACACATGGGATGGATCTGGCTCATATTTCCTCAACATTGACACATGAAAGACATCATGCATCGCTGCCAATTCATCAGGAAGTCTCAAACGATAAGCCAACTGTTCCATCCGCTCGATAATCTCAAAGGGACCAACGAATCTAGGAGCTAGTTTGCCTTTAAATCTGAAGCGCATCACGCTCTTGCTGCCAATTCATCAGGAAGTCTCAAACGATAAGCCAACTGTTCCATCCGCTCGATAATCTCAAAGGGACCAACGAATCTAGGAGCTAGTTTGCCTTTAAATCTGAAGCGCATCACGCTCTTGAAAGGAGAAACTTTGAGAAATACTCGATCGCCAACCTCAAACTCTAACGATCGACATCTTCGGTTAGCATAGCTAGTAAATCTATCTTGTGCAGCCTTCATTCTACTTCGAATCAAATCAATCTGATCCTTCATATACTGCACAAACTCAGGGGTAGAAAGTTGTCTCTCACCAACTTCTTCCCAACAGATCGGAGATCTTCACTTACGACCATACAAATGGAGCCATTCTGATAGTCACTTGGTAGCTGTTGTTATACGAAAATTCAACCAACGACAAAGAATCCTGCTAGCCACCACTGAAATCCATCATCACTGCACGCAGCATATCCTCTAAAGTCTGGATAGTCCGCTCAGACTGGCCATCTGTCTGTGGGTGATAGGCTGTACTTGTAATGCCCGAGATTATTATGTAGCGATTAAGTAAATTCGAAATGTCTGGACGCCAGATCTTGATGAAGTTGTTGAGGATTCTCGGATTCTTCTGGAAATGTTATGCTTCGAATTGAAATTCTTCCAGGTTAAATCTGGTTGAGATTCGGAGTTGAATTTATGAATTTCGGGAGGAATCTGTTTTTCCAAGTGTTTAGAAGAGAAACGCTGCCGTTTTGGTGAAATCCGGTGCGTTGCATAAGTTGTCGCGACCCTATGATAAAACGTGGTCGTTTTGGAGAAAGCTGGTAGAATCTTACCAGTCGTTGCTAACACAGGTATAATACGTTTTCGTTTTACGAAGACCAGTAGTAACGCTATTGTAGCGGAATCCAGACGTCAACGCTAGTCAACTATATGATTGAGAATGATCGCTGATTTTAGTTGAGCGACGTCGTTTCGCTACTCAGTCGATGCGCGTAATTTGATTTCCAGATGTCAACGCCAGTCAACTCTACTGTAGCTTGCAGCTAGTTTTGCGAGAGAGTTAGCGACCGGATTTGATGACGTCAGCTATGCGACGTCGTTTGAATTAGTTGGAACGCAACGTTTTGGTGCAACGTCTGGTTGTCCAGCTTTTGGGATTTGAGAACCAGTCGATGTTTTGTGGTATCTGCTGGTTTAACCAGTCGTGGAAGCAACGCGACGTCGTTTTGACTTATGAAACAGGAACCTCAATACGACATCGTTTGAATTAATTAGCGGGACCAGTCGTGGAACTACATTATTGTTACCAACTGTTGGGTTCTTTCAGTAGAGATCTGGAATCAGCCGTTGGTATGTTGCGACGTCGTTTGGATTAGTTGTCACGGCGTCGTTTTGTTTTAAAGAAAACAAAAACTGGTTGTTATGATTGGTTATTATGACGTCTGGTTGTGGTTGTGAAATCTGGTTATGTTGGGACTGGATATCACTGCAACTGAGTGTAGCTACTGCTTCCAGTCGTGAGAATTGTTAGTATCAGTCGCAAGAATTACTCTATAACGTTTGATTATCAAGAAGAACAGTTGATACGTTATAAGCGCTAGTTGAAGAATCTGGTTTTCGAAGCGGTGGGAGTTTATCCTATTTTGATAGATAAATACTCAGCATGACACATGGAATTTGAATTGAACACGTTGGAAATGCTGCAGACAACAGAGATATTCTCCTATAAATAAGATTGAATTCGAATCCTAGTAACTTTGGCTGGAGATATCAGGAAGTGAATTCTATGGATATCGTTGGGAATTCTTGTGACGAGATTTTAGAAGTGAGAATTGAAGTATCTCAGAACAGAGAAGTAACGAAGGTATAATTTGACAGTTAAAGTCAGGGATTAGAGTACTCAAGAATGATATTTCTTGAGTTATCCCGATGAAATCACATACTCTGTAGTTACTGTTCTTGATTTAGAAATGGAGTTTTATGTGTCGACCCATTACAAGTAGTGGATCTTTTATGTTTGCATGATATTGCATAACACGAAGTGAATATGAATTGATTCTAATGCCCAGGACTGAGATGACCTGATTTTCGAAGTTGGAGTTAACTTCGATAGATGGATATCCATGTCAAGATCGGATACGAATTTTGATGGCGTTGATGTGAAATGGAATCAATTCGGAAACGAAGAATTGAGATAGATTCATTGCATTGCATTATAGAACTGATACTGATTGACATGTTTTTATTTGTTCTATTGCATATACCTGTTGATTAAACTGAGATTGTTTCTCACCGGAGTTTATCCGGCTGTTGTCTTGTTTTGTATGTGTGCATGACAACAGATAGAAGAGAGCTGAATTGATTGGGCAAGGGTAGTGAGAGCTAGCTACCTAGATGAAGGGCAACAAATAAGAAGAACTTCTAGAGATCTGCTGCTAGCATAGTCTTGAAATAGTTAGCGTTAGTGTTTGATGAAATCTGGTTTTGTGACTACTAGTCAGATCTTGTATTGATAAATATAACATGCAATAACCGTACTGTTTTGTTCTGTTTATAAATAAAAAGTTTTTGGAACACAAACATAGTTCTGTTCTGTTACCAATGACCAGCTTTTGGGGACCAAATTTAAAAAAAAATTACCAGATTTCACTACTTAAACGCGTTGGTTTAATTAAACGCTAATTAAACGCCCATAAGATGAGATTAGAAGAATAATTGTGAGCAGAGAGCCTCAAAGTACTCATAGCCAATCTCGAACCCATCGCTTCCTGTAGACTCTTCCAAAAACGAGAAGTGAATCTTGGATCTCTATCAGACACTATCGAAACAGGAACTCCATGCAATCTAACCACATGGTGGATAAACAGTTTCGCCATTTTCTTCATGGAACACCTCACATCATAGGGAATGAAATGGGCAGACTTCGAAAGTCTATCAATCACCACCCAAATCGCATCACACCCCCTACTCGATCGAGGTAAATGAGTCACAAAATCCATGGCGATGTGCTCCCAATTCCATTGGGGCACCTCCAAACTCTGCAGCAACCCACCAGGTCTCATCCTCTCAGCCTTGACCTGTTGACAATTCAGACATCTAGCGACGTAAGCCGATATGTCGCTCTTCATACCTGACCACCAATAGTGAGACTTCATGGCATGGTACATCTTTCTCTCGCCCGGATGCACACTATACCGGCTACAATGTGCATCGTTCAGAAGGGTCTCTTTCAAATCAATCAAGTTTGGAACCACTAATCTTCCTCTATATCTCAGACACCCATCAGAAGAAACAGAGAAATCATCAGACTGACCACTTCGGGCTTTAATCTTCAACTCATGAATGTATGGATCGGTCCTCTGCGCCTCCCTGATGTCACTCACAATCTGTGGTTCTACCTGAATCGAAGAAACCATGAAGTACTGATCACCCGGCTGGAAACGCCAACCAGAAGTACTCAACTGCTCGTAGACTTTAGAGACACTCAAAGAGGAAAGCATCGCAGGCTGGGTCTTCCTACTCAAGGCATCGGCAACCGAGTTCATCCGCCCAGGCTGATACTGAATCTCACAATTAAAGTCCTTAAGCAATCACGTACCCGTACTGCATCAGGACACATCCCAAACCATTGAGAGAAGCATCGGAGCACACTACGAATCCTCCGGATCCAGACGGTAAATCCAAAACAGGATCAGTAGTCAACTTCTCCTTCAACGTCTGAAAACTATACTCGCAATCGTCAGTCCAAACAAACTTCCTATCCTTCTGAGTCAACTGAGTCAGAGGCCTGGCTATCGAAGAGAACTTCTCAATAAAATGCCTGTAATAGCCAGCCAATCCCAAGAAACTACGGATCTCCGAAACATTCCTAGGTCTCTCCCAGTTAAGAACTGCTTCGACCTTACTCGGATCCACCGAAATCCCTTGTGCCGAAATCACATGACCCAAAAAGATAATCCTATCAAGCCAAAATTCACACTTGCTGAACTTGGCGTATAACTGCGAGTCTCTCAACCTCTGCAACACCAGTCAGACGTGCTCCTTATGCTCTCTCATGCTCCTCTAATACACTAGGATGTCATCTATGAAGACGATCACAAACCGATCGATATAATTGCTGAAGACGCGATTCATCAAGTCCATGAACACAGCTGGGGCATTCGTCAATCCAAACGGCATGACAAGAACTCATAATGCCCATAACGAGTCCGAAAAGCTGTCTTCGCCACATCAGCGTCCCTAATCTGCAACTGGTGATAACCAGAGCGCAAATCAATCTTCGAGTAAACGACCGATCCCTGCAACTGATCGAACAAGTCATCTATCATCGGCAAAGGATACTTGTTCTTCACAGTCGCTTTGTTCAACTGTCGAAAGTCCATGCACATCCTCATAGATCCATCTTTCTTTTTCACGAAAAGAATCGGAGCTCCCCAAGGCGACATACTCGTTCTAATGAAGCCCTTCTCCAAGAGATCTCTCAATTGATCCTTCAACTCTTTCAATTCTGCAGGCGCCAACCGATACGGAGCTCTAAAGATTGAGGCAGTACCGGGCACCAACTCAATGCTGAAGTCGATCTCACATCTCGGAGGGAATCCAGGAATCTCAGCTGGAAACACGTCGGGAAACTCTTGGACGATCGGGATATTGCTCAACTCCAATCGCGACTCTTGGGAACTGTCAAGCGCGTAGATCATGAATCCAGCATTACCTAGCGATAGCAGGATAAACATCTCCATGGAAGAAACTAGCGGAATCTTCGAGCGTGAATCAGCACCGTAGAAATCCCACTTATCACCCGAGTCAGGGCGAAATCTCACCACGCCATGAAAACAATCGACCGTAACCTTATGGCTAGACAATACGTCCATTCCCAAGATACAATCAAAATATCTTATTCCCAAAACAATCAGATTGGACACCAAAACATGCTCATCAAATCGAAGCACACAATCCAACACCACTTCACGATACCACAGACTCACACCAGCAGGAGTAGACACGAAAACAACATCACACAATGGGGAAGAACTCAAACCATGCTCACAAACAAACATCTCAGAAATAAAAGAGTGTGATGTACCAGTGTCAAATAAAACTCTCGCAGGAAAATCGAAAATAGAACATGTACCTGCGATCACTATGGCAGACGTCTCCTCAGCCTGCTCTCTAGTCAAAGCGTTCACCTGAGCCTGCTGGGGAATCTGGAACTGAGGTCTCTGAGGTTCCCCAAACCTAGACGGTCCACTAGGCTGAAACCCAGATCGCTGAGTCGGAACAGGAAACTGCGGTCTCTGCGAAGAACCACCAGCCAAACCCTGCTGCGAAGGAACCGAAGTCTGTCCCTCAACAATGGACATGCTCTCCGAAAATGTCCAGGCTGTCCACAGTTATTGCAAGTTCCCTGAACACCACGACACTGCGAAGTCGGATGCCTCCCTCCGCACTCTCCGCAAAATCCACCGCCAGAACCACTACCTAAACCACTGCCAGAACCAGAGCTCATGGAACCAGAGGAACTCGAGTTTCCTTTCTTATTGAATTGCTTTCCCCGAGGTCTAAACTGTTGGTGACTCGACTGCTGTTGCTGCTGCTGCGATCCCTGAGGAGAATAAAAATATTGCGACGCATCCTGAATAGGCTGATAGGTGCGTCTAGTAGTCGGCTGAGTTGGAGCATCCACCTCCAACAGACTCTCCTCAATATCCACTTCTCTGTTCACCGCATCAATATAGGTCGCAGGTGAACAAGACAGAACCATCCGGTACAAATCAGGCCTCAAGCCCTTCAAAAACTTGTTCCTCTTCGTTCTCTCCTGGTTGGCAACGTGTGGCACATACATCAAAAGCGCAGAAAACTGTCGGGCATACTCAGCCACTCGCAGGTTACCCTGCCTCAAATTGTCAAACTCTCGCTCCCGGCTGTTTAGTAGGAATCCAGGGTATACTCCTGTCTGAACGCCTCACAGAAGCTCTCCCAGGTGATCACAGCCCCACTATCACGAAGGATACGAGAAGTGTTGGGTAGCCGCGGCGGATCCGGATCACGCCTCCCGGCGAGGCAGCGGAAGAACAAAAACATGGCCGGGAGACGATCAATACGATAAAAACTAACATGCTATGACATTCATAGGGCGTTTAAGATTGCTACCTTGCTGGCAACTCGTGCCTGGCTCCGACCGGTTTCATAAAGAAAACGGCACTTCACGGTAGGCGGCGGTAGATATCGTCAATCAGGTCCACGACCGGAGACGGGATTCCTTCGTCAGCCTGCACTAGAAGGCCTGACGAGATCGGCACGGACGGATTCTCCTCGTCAAGATTGGTCGGAAACAATTTTCCGGCGAGCGGCGGCGGCGAGCGACGGCGGCGGCGCGGCATGAGGTTGAAGAAGAGAGGGGCGGCGGCTTTAGTGCTTAGGTTTAGGGTTAATTGTGTAGTGTATTATGAAGTCTAGGCTTAGGTCTAATTAATAGAATTAAAGATGGACTTGGACCGGCCCAACGGGCCCGGGTCCAACGGATGAACATTCAGTTCATCCCCATCACCGAGACTTTATTATAACTCCGATCGTCGATCAGATCGGACCGATCGACTCAGTTTCCAAAACTGAATATTATGATCTGAAAAACCATTTTTCAGAACCCCAGTGCAAAATGACCGTTTTGCCCCTCAACATCGGCAAATCATGATTTGACCTCTGTTGACTTTTGGGAAGTCGCACTCCCCAAAATCCTCTTCGTATGCTCAACACATTGAGCTGAGTATCCGTACGGGAATCTCGAATCCAGTACTTGTGTGACCCTCAATGGTTCAGGGATACAGCTAGCCGTGGGCCCACAACCATTGTGGCTCTGGAATCATAATTCAGGACTTGCCCATCGGATCATGGTAAGAGCGTCTAGCAACATCGCCCCATGATCCCCTAGGTATCACTGATAGTGCCTGCAAGAACCAGTTGGTCGTGGTTAGCGTACATTACGGTCCTTTCAATCCATATATCCCGATCAGATCAACGACCATTGGTAAATCGCGAGTCGCTATAGATCCGATAGCTATGCGTACATCTTGGAGATCGAATAGTGATATCGTGAGTTTAACTAAGTAAACACATTTACCTAAAACACTTCTAATACTCTGACCAGAGATTTATACACTATTATCCCCTCAGATAGCATAGGATATCCACGCATGTCTGCGAGCGGTGAATCCTCGACAACGATGCATCGAATCCTACATGCATCGGGGTCTCACCCAATCTCGCCGCCTGATGACCCCAAGTGAGTCGGCAAACGAGTCAAAGTGAGATGCCTATCATGAAGAGTCTCAATGACGTTTCGAGTCGTGAGGACTAATCAGTACAACCAAGACCTCGGACTTATCCACTCGACAAATGGTAACCACTTGGAAAGTCCGAACGAGGGTAGTTCGATAGATCACCATGTCACTATCTATCTGCATGCTCAGAACATCACAATGTTCCCTACCAATGAAACATGGTACTTCGCATCGCAGATACTAGTCTCGAGCTCGGGCGGCCTTATCCTCATTTTGACGGCCCAATCGACTAGGAACATGTTCAGAATACACAGTGACTATTAGATGTGTTTCATGATAGCCGTCATACCCACTATCACATCTAACATACACTTTAGTGTATTCTAGGTCTTTACTCAACGCAATTGTTAATCATTATACACACAATGAAAGTAAAGAATGCCATATAAAAGAATGCAAATATCATATATAAAGATTGTCATATACAAGAGTCTATAAACCCACACGTCACAAGTTGGCTAGTTGGGCATATACTCTAACAATCTCCCACTTGCCCTAAAGCCAACTACTCATCAGACGCAGTCCCATTGTTTCGCGATGTTTTTCAAACAACGGTCCTGGCAAGGGCTTCGTAAGTGGATCAGCAACGTTGTCCACAGAGGCGACTCTCTAAACTGCTATGTCCCCTCTAGCCACAATATCCCGGATTATGTGGTATTTCCTCAGTATGTGTTTGGATCTTTGGTGAGACCTAGGCTCCTTTGCTTGCGCAACGGCACCCGTATTGTCGCAGTACACCGGGACTGGACCAACTCCATTAGGAATGACGCCCAACTCTTGGACGAAATTCCTTATCCAAACGGCCTCCTTAGCAGCAGCTGATGCTGCAATGT
>KV010255.1:0-19055 GCA_001598015.1 Dorcoceras hygrometricum | reverse complement strand
TCGGTAAAGGTGATGAAGTATGTGTGACCATATTTAATACCAATACTAAATGGACTACACACATCAGTATGGATCAAATCCAATAGGCCTTGAGCACGCTCACCCTTGCCCTTGAAGGGTTGCTTAGTCATCTTTCCCTTTAGACAAGATTCACAAGCCGGTAGGGCGTTAGTGTCTGACAGATCAAACATGTCACTCCTAACTAACTTGTTCATCCTACTTAGAGAAATATGACCTAGCCTAGCGTGCCAAAGCTGTGCTGGGTTCAAGTTATAGTGTTTCCGTTTAATCGTTGTTGTATGTGCTTCGACATCGCGAGTTGGAACATCTTTTAATTTTAAGGTGTATAAATCGTTTTCGCATTCCCCAATTCCAATTAAACATTCATTCTTGTAAATATTGCAAATCGAATTAGCAAACATACAAGAATATCCATCACTATCAAGCATAGAAACAGAAATAATGTTCTTTATTAATTCGGGAACAAACAAAACGTTTCTCAACAACAACTTAAAATCAGAAGACAGAAATAAGTAAACATCTCATATAGCTATAGCAGCAACCCTTGCTCCATTGCCAAGCCTCAAGTGGGTCTCACCCTCTCTAAGACGTCGGCTTCTTGTCATCACCTGCAAATCATTTCAGATATGAGATCCACATCCGGTATCAAGTACCCAAGAAGTCGAATTAAGAGACATATTTATTTCAATATAGAACATACCTTTCGCAGTTCGCAACTGCTCGAGGTACTCCTTGCAGTTCCTCCTCCAATGCCCAGCCTTGTGGCAGTGGTGGCAAACATCCTCGCTCTTGTTTGGTTTAGAAGCCTTTGCCTTTGGCTTCTTGGCGGACTTTTCCTCCTTCGCAGGAGCAGAACGCTTCTTGCTCTTGCGTCTGGGTCCCCTCTTCGCAGAGGAAGAAGAACCCAGAAGGAGGACGGGTTTGTCCTTCTTTATGGTCCCTTAAAACACTACGAGCATGTTAACCACCTCTTCGAGGGTGGCTTCCAGCTTGTTCATGTTGAAGTTGACCACAAAGGGGTCAAATGCAGCAGGCAGTGAGAGGAGAAGTACATCCACAGACAGCTCGTGTGGAAGTGCGATATCAAGGCCCGACAGCTTTTCAACGAGCCCAATCATACGAACCCCATGGTCGCGGACCGAAATCCCATCGCCCATGCGGCTCGTCATCAGCTCCTTGACAGCCGTGAACCTCTCATGTCGAGAGTTCTCCCCGTACAGTTCCTTGAGATGAAAGAGTATGGCAGAAGCATACTTTGTCTTCTCAAAACGCCGTTGCATTTCGTTGGACATCGATGCCATCACATAGCATCGAGCTTTAACCTCGTCGTCCCATCATTGTTTAAGCGTTACCAGCTCCTAAGGGCTGATATCGGCAGGGGCAAACTTCGAAGGACTCTTCTCTATCGCATAGAGAAGTTTCTCCGAAGCCAATACAAGATTGAGGTTGCGGAGCCAGTCTTTGGTAGTTCAGACCGGTGAACCTGTTGCTATCCAGTATAGCAGCGAGCGGGTTTTTCATCGAAACCATTTTATAAACAGTAATACTAAAAGGAAAACGGACATACATCACTAACTATATAAGATATAAGCTAAGACATAAAACATGATCGTTAAGTCTTATGGATTACCCTCCCACTATTTTAACGATTTCACCACCCTCTAATGAAATCAAGAAAACAGGTTTCTTTAGTGGGTACACGGAGCCCAATCAAGCGATCATGGACCCGAATAATATCAGCCATCCATGACCCCCAAAAGGTAGTTTCCGATTGCAGCCGGTGCAACCTCCATGTATTCACCTCACGTCCAGTAAGGGCCCAATAATATGATGCCGTTTACTATCACGTGTCAAGATGACCCATCAATGTTGAGTCGTGAAGGACGGTCCCCTTAACGTCCCCAATAATATGAGCCAACGTTAAAGGGAGTTCCTACCGACTCACAATAGTTGTCAATGGTGTGAAGAGCTTTCCGGCATACATGACCCCCTCAATAATATGAGCTGGGTCATGTATACGGGTAGCATCGACGTACACCCATTGTTGATGGAAGGTAGGGAAATTTAAACAATTTTAAATACCCTTTAGTTTATTGAATAAACATTTTATCTTGATATAAGTTTTAAATCATATTTAAAACGAGGGATTTCATTTTGAAAAACTTTGGTCTCATGCATTTATTTTAAATCAAATTTAAAACATGCAACATGCGGATTCAATTAAACTATATATCAACATATATAAATAAACATTGGGATGATCGATCGCGAGAGCTATGCGGTCCGTGGTTGCCAGTCACGGACCTGGGTCCAATCCTAGGGGTAATGCAATATGCAATGCAATCCTATTACAAAGCTTTCCGGTTTTACAGATCTTCGGTCTTCAATATCTTGATCGTCATTGTCCATCGTTTTCGGATGTCCTCCCACTAAATCTAGTAACTTTACATTTAAATTTATCATGACATACAAGGGATACATTTATCAAGGGGTGGGAACGGGCCACAAACAGGCCCACTTTAAATGATAATCAAAATATTAATACAAACTGAATCACAAAAACCTATCGCATACACCTAACAAATTGGGCACGGCTCTCGATCATCCCAATCATGCAGATAATCCAATTAACATGCATAAATTAAATAATCTAATTATTTATCGCAAAATCATATTTTAATTATAAAATCGCATTTTATAATAAAATCGAATTTAGTCGATAAAATCAAATTTTAACCAACAAAATCATATTTCATTATAAAATCATATTTTACAATTAAAATCACATTTTGCTAATTTTAATTATATCATATTGGGCTTAAAAGGCAGCGCGCGACGCCGCGCCAAGCGCGACGCACGGCCGGGCGCAATAGTGCGCCCATCGACCATCGTGCGCCCAGCAAGCCTCGACCAGTAGCGGCAGCAAGCGAGAAACGTGCGGCCAGCGCACTTCCTCGTCGCGCGACCAAGAGTGGCCAGCGCGTTTCCTCGTCGCGCGCCATGCGCGGCCAGCGGTCGAGATCCAAGCGCGACACGGTGCAACATCGCACGATAGGCGGCGATACTCCATCGGCCATCATTCCCTGGACAGGGCCAGCGGTCGCAGGCCATGCGCGGCCAGCGGTCGCAGGCCATGCGCGGCCAGCGCGCAGGCGTCGCGCGCGTTCGTGCGCGCGGCGAGGACGATGAGGCGCCGCCATGCGCGACGGCGCCGTGGCCGGTGCGATGTCGATTTTTCTTCGTTTCGATTCTGAAATTCAAAGGTTAGATACAATTATGGCAGTATGTATTGATCAGATCCGAAAACCTTGACTCTGATACCACTGTTGGGTATCCGCGACAGATCCGGATCACGCCTCCCGGCGAGGCAGCGGAAGAACAAAAACATGGTCGGGAGACGATCAATACGATAAAAACTAACATGCTATGACATTCATAGGGCGTTTAAGATTGCTACCTTGCTGGCAACTCGTGCCTGGCTCCGACCGATTTCGTAAAGAAAACGGCACTTCACGGTAGGCGACGGCAGATATCGTCAATCAGGTCCACGACCGGAGATGGGATTCCTTCGTCAGCCTGCACTAGAAGGCCTGACAAGATCGGTGCGGACGGATTCTCCTCGTCAATATTGGCCGGAAACAATTTTCCGGCGAGCGGCGGCGTGGCGTGAGGTTGAAGAAGAGAGGGGCGTCGGCTTTAGTGCTTAGGTTTAGGGTTAATTGTGTAGTGTATTATGAAGGCTAGGCTTAGGTCTAATTAAATAGAATTAAAGATGGACTTGGACCGGCCCAACGGGCCCGGGTCCAACGGATGAACATTCAGTTCATTCCCATCACCGAGACTTCATTATAACTCCGATCGTCGATCAGATCGGACCGATCGACTCAGTTTCCAAAACTGAATATTATGATCTGAAAAACCATTTTTCAGAACCCCAGTGCAAAATGACCGTTTTGCCCCTCAACATCGGCAAATCACGATTTGACCTCTGTTGACTTTTTAGGAAGTCGCACTCCCAAAATCCTCTTCGTATGCTCGACGTATTGAGCTGAGTATCCGTGCGGGAATCTCGAATCCAGTACTTGTGTGACCCTCAATGGTTCAGGGATACAGCTAGCCGTGGGCCCACAACCATTGTGGCTCCGGAATCACAATTCTGGACTTGCCCATCGGATCATGGTAAGAGCGTCTAGCAACATCGCCCCATGATCCCCTAGGTATCACTGATAGTGCCTGCAAGAACCAGTTGGTCGTGGTTAGCGTACAGTACGGTCCTTTCAATCCATATATCTCGATCAGATCAACGACCATTGGTAAATCGAGAGTCGTTATAGATCCGATAGCTATGCGTATATCTTGGAGATCGAATAGTGACATCGCGAGTGTAACTAGGTAAACACATTTACCTAAAACACTTCTAGTACTCTGGCCAGAGATTTATACACTATTATCCCCTCAGATAGTATAGGATATCCACGCATGTCTGCGAGCGGTGAATCCTCGACAACCCTGCATCGACTCCTACATGCATCGGGGTCTCACACAATCTCGCCACGTGATGACCCCAAGTGAGTCGGCAAACGAGTCAAAGTGAGACGCCTATCATGTAGAGTCTCAATGACGTTTCGAGTCGTGAGGACTAATCAGTACAACCAAGACCTCGGACTTATCCACTCGACAAATGGTAACCACTTGGAAAGTCCGAACGAGGGTAGTTCGATAGATCACCAGGTCACTATCTATCTGCATGCTCAGAACATCACAATGTTCCCTACCAATGAAACATGGTACTTCGCATCGCAGATACTAGTCTCGAGCTCGGGCGGCCTTATCCTCATTTTGACGGCCCAATCGACTAGGAACATGTTCAGAATACACAGTGACTATTAGATGTGTTTCATGATAGCCGTCATACCCACTATCACATCTAACATATACTTTAGTGTATTCTAGGTCTTTACTCAACGCAATTGTTAATCATTATACACACAATTAAAGTAAATAATGCCATATAAAAGAATGCGAATATCATATATAAATATTGCCATATACAAGAGTCTATAAACCCACACGCCACAAATTGGCTAGTTGGGCATCTACTCTAACAAGAAGTACCCCTCCACCAGCGCTGTGCAACATCTCTCAGCTGCAGCACTGCCAGCTTCAGTCTCTTCTCGGGAGCGTACTCCAGAGTATCGAGCAACTCCTCCATCTGAACCAACCAAGCCTCAGCCGAAGCACCACCCTCAATAGCAGCAAAAGTCGGAGGGTTCGTACGCTGAAATCGTGCTAAAACTAGTTCTATCTCACCTATCTGTCTAGTAACGTTATCAACCTGCTGAAAGTCATCATCACTGCCAGCCCTAGACTCCTCCTCAGTACGTCTAGTCGCCTACCTCTTCCTCTTCTCGGAGGCATCTAAACAAGTCGAGAGGTAAGATCTCACAGTAGATATATCACATAAACAGATAAAAGATCGTGTAAGTCACAGAGTCAATCAGAAATCAAATCAAAACTCTGTGCCTAGACTCGAGTGTGATCAAAGGAAATCGAGCTTATCCCAGTTTAAGCTCTGATACCAAAAATATCAGGCTTCGTGCTAAATACTCAAGATAATAGCACAATTAAGCACATAAACACGGAAGCGTAAAATCGGGCTTAAAAATCTCGAAATAGTTTGGCCCTGAACCTAAAACATACATTCAAAATATCAATACTCAAAATAAGAGTTAACTCAAACTCAAACAAATCAGGTAACAACAATACTCAATTCAAAATACAGATCCCCAAATACAATAAAACACGGGGCAACCCCCGGTTCAATACATATCATATTATAAACTGGGACTCAAGGGAACGGGGATCGACCAGCTGAACCTCCACTCTGTCCAGCTTGGTTACCTGAAGATCCTTCAAATGGGTAACACGGACCCAAACAACACAAAGCAGGAAAACAAAATACAAGGTCAAGCCTCAGTACGAAGAGCTCTAAATAAACAGCAACTCATAAACATGCAGTATCAAAAGTCATGAGATGCATGAGGCTGCCAAGGAAATCGGGTATCAAGACCAGTAAGTCAACTGGAAAATCAAATCAGTCGAGCCTCTATACCACGCACAGCAAGTCAACCGGTGGAAATCATCGGTCCGTGATATTCCGGCCCGTCAGCCATCACAGCTCAGTGGTATTCCGAAACGACAAGTCAGTCGCTCACCACTCCGATGATAGTGTTGTACTATTCAGGCAACCACATCAGTCACCCAGTCACAACGTGGCTCTAATCTTAGGTCATCAATGGATCAATATGGCTCAATATGTATGCATGAATGCCAAGAAATTCATATCTGATTTCTACATGCATAAAATATGTAAACAGCACATACAATTCAGTAATTCAGGCAGTTCACATAATTCACAGATTCACATAAGCCAGACTCAAGACTCAGATACTCGCAGGTTATGCTCGAAGCTGTTAAATCACGCTCAATCGTACCTTCAACGACTGAATTCTACCTCAACAGATTCTGCAAAAGCACGGCAATACCAACAGTGCAAACCAGTTTTCCCCTGATATCCTCAACCACGGCAGAAGCTGTCCAGAACCTCAAATCTGTTAAGGAAGCTCAATAATCAACTCGTGTCTAGTTCGAATCTGAACTTCTCAAAAGCAATTCCTACGGTCAAGAACCTAATTCTGATTCTACTCCTAAACAAAGTAATAGCAACTAATACTAAGCTTAGAATGGTAGAAATTCCTTACCCAGCAGCTGTAATTAGAAGAAGAACTATCGGGTCTCTAAACTCGAAGAACACAGCAACTTCGCGATCTTCTCCTAGGTCGTTCCACAGCTTCAAATGGTTAACAATAGAAAGAACAAGTTACAGAGATTCCAGCGCTACCAAAATCGCTCAAATCATCGACGGAGAACGGCGGCAATCAGTGGAAAATGGGTCGCGATGAACAGTAGCTAATCGAGGGTTTGAATAAGAAGATAAGAAATATCGGGTTCTAAATAATTCTAAGTGTCGATCAACACTTCTATATATAACCCTCAAATCCAACAGCTGCTGATCACAAAAATTTCCAGTCGACGTGAACATTAGATATCTTACAGCAGATACCATCTTTTTCTTTCGATAAAACCAGCAGCAGCAACCAGTCGTTGCATTCGCAAGAAAACGTCCCAAAACGACACCGTTCCAACTAACTCAAACGACGTCACAGAGCTTCACGAGCTGACAATAGATACCTTTGAAACAAACCATCGACTGGTCACGCTAAACAATTCAAAAAAACGACGTACAAAGGCTCCCGATAACTAACGCAAAATGACGTCGCAAAGGATACGTCATCCTATCTGCTAACAGCTGGGTAACACACCAACGACTGAATCACGCGAAACCAAATCAAAACGACGACGCATCAACCAAATCCAAATGATGCCGTAATGGTCACGTAAGCATTGCTGCCAACAGCTGGTCACCCAGTCGCAATACTCAAAACGCAGCGTTTTCAACTTATTCAAACGACGTCGCTTCTCATCATTCTCGTATTTGCGCGCCTGCAGCCAGCAGCAACCATTCTAAGCGCAACTACTGCCAGCAGATAACAACGCGTCATGCCTACGTCATCTTTACTGATTCAAAATCCACCAGACGAGAGCTACAGTACCGCTGACCCGCGTTGACTCCCTAATTTCGCTACGACTGGTTTCTAAACAAAACGCAACATCTGAAATTCAATGGGGAATCAGATTTCACTCGCAAAACCTTCAAAATTCATGCGATTAATTCCAAATAAATTCGATTAATCACAAACTAAATTCTGATTCCTCACAGAATCTGTCTCAGCCCATGTCAAAATGAGTTCCTCCTTATCATAATAGGTATCATCTATCTTCAGATTTGCTAAGTTCTTGAGGCTGAAAGAATTAAAGAATCTATCCACTTCATTGTTCACTTTCTCGCGCAACTGTACAAGGACCTCAATGTTCGCAAGAATCAGAGGAAAAATTTCTTTGGGCGGCTTCCCTTTGATCGGATCTCTTTCTTGGAGGGGCGCCTTCCCTTTTTCTTCAGGATTGATTTAGGAAGATTGGCCTTGTACCAGTCTCTTTCATTGACATCGGGAATAGAAATAGGTTTACCAAGCTGAATTTTCGTTATTTCCAAAAAAAACGGACGGCAATGGACACTCTAGTGGAATTGTCATCAAAATCTCCTCCAAAGATATGGCCTCATCAGCAGAGGTCTTCTCACCCGCAGACTATTCATCAGCTGCCATCTCCATTTCTTCCACTGGATCTGTAACAATATACACAGCTGAACCATTTATACTGTTGTATGTTTCATCAGCTGACTGTATCGGCTACTCCACAACCACTGTTTCATATACCTGATCAGCTACAAACTCTTCGTCAGTATCTCTTGCTGTTTCAATCGGTTTATCAGCTTCACAGGCGTGAAATTCCTCATACGACAGATTAAACCACTGATCCGTTTCATCAGCTCCACTGACAGTAGTTCCTCCTACATCTATTTCACCAACATTTTGATCTTCCTCATCTTCTTCAATCCGAGCAGTCTCAGCAAGGACCTGATCAATAATGTTATCCACATCATCAGCAGTGGATATCCCTTCATTAACAACATCGGCTACTACTGGCTCAGGATCCGGTTCAGCAATACCTTCAACAACTGTCTCTTCGTCAACATATTCAGCTGTTGTCGCTTCCGTTTCCTCAACACTCTCTGCAGTGAACTTTAAAACACTTGCCAAGTTGAGTCAACATGATATGGTTTATGGTATGCCAAAAATCAATTTTTCTAAGGACAAGATTTGTGCCGCTTGTCAGCTGGGTAAGAAAATTAAATCAACTTTCAAAAATAAAGGCGGTAAACGTTCTTCCCGTAGCTTAGAGATTTTACATATGGATATTTTTGGTCCTATACCCGTAACCAGCTTAGGGGGAATGAACTACACCCTTGAAGTTGTTGATGATTTTACAAAATATACTTGGGTGTTGTTTTTAAAATCAAAATCTGATACCGCAGACCAGCTAATACGCCTTTTAAAACGTTTAAAAAATGACAGATCTTGTTCAGTCAACCGAATAAGAAGTGATCGTGGTACTGAGTTTTTAAATCAAAAATTGACTTCTTATTTGGAAGACTTAGGGATAAAGCATGAACTTTCAGCAGCTACAACTCCTCAGCAGAACGGGTTAGCTGAAAGGAGAAACCGCACTTTAAAAGAAGCTGCTAGGTCTATGATTGCTTATTCCGGCATTTCACAAAAATTTTGGCAAAAGCAGTTAACACATACTCAAAACAGATCTATGATTAATAGGATGCACGATAAAACCCCATATGAGATCTGAAATGGCAAGAAACCTGATATATCTTATTTCAGGGTGTTTGGGTGCAGATGTTTCATTCATAATAATAGAAAAAAGCATCTAACAGCTTTTGAACCAAAATCTGATGCAGGTATCTTCTTAGGTTATTCAGTTGTAAGCAAAGCATATCGTGTTTTCAAAAACCGAAGTCTGACAGTTGAGGAATCTGCTCATGTGGTTTTCGATGAAACAAGCTTCAGATCCAACTCAGCTGCAAGCTTACATGATTTGGGTTCACGTCTAGAATCAACAAGCCTTGAGGAATCAGACGACGACATGCCACAAAGATATTCAGCTGAGACGCAACGGACGCTGGACACACCGCACAACAACGCTCAACAAGATCTGACAGGTAATCCAGTAGTCATCGATTTAACTAACGATGATTCCATACAAGAGCAGATCTCTACTAGTGTGCCAGCAGCTGGAGGTGAAGCGACCAACGATCAACCAGACGTCGCTCAATCAGATGTTGCCCAACCAAACGTTGCTCGATCAAATGTTGCGCAAGAAGGTTCTACTATTCATAGACCAACATTTGATTCACAAGAAGCAAGCACTTATCAATTGGTATCTAGACCACCATCTGAAGCATCAGCCACAAGCACCTATCAGTTGGTATCTAAACCAACAGCTGATGCACAAGACACAAGCGCATATCCATTGGCATCAAGACCAACAGCTGATGCATCAGTCGCAAGTACATCATGTCAAGTGGTATCCAGATCAACAGCTGATGATAGAGCTGATTCACACACACATCTTGAACAACTATCTCAACAGCTGGATTCTGACGCACAAGCCAACAATGACAAACATCAATTGGCGTCAGCTGATCCAGTTGCCATCCATCCAGCGACATAGGGGGAACAAGGAGCAAATTCCCATTGTACTTGATCTCCGGTGGAATAAAAATCATCCACCTGGGCAGGTCATAGGTAACTTTAATTCCCCTGTTCGTACACGAGGCCAGCTATCACATGATCATTTTGATTCTGCATTTATTTCGCATATAGAACCTAAGCAAATAGATGAAGCCTTAGCTGACCTCAGCTGGATAGATGCAATGCAAGAAGAATTAAATCAATTTAAGCGCAATAACGTATGGCAACTTGTACCTAGACCCTCTAATCATTCAGTCATAGGAACTCGATGGGTCTTTAGGAATAAACTGAATGAAGATGGTGTAGTTACTAGAAACAAAGCTAGGCTGGTAGCACAAGGCTTTAGACAGATGGAAGGTATATGTTTTGATGAGACTTTCGCACCAGTAGCTAGGCTAGAAGCCATCCGCATGTTCCTTGCATATGCTACATTTAAAGAGTTTAAAGTCTTTCAGATGGATGTTAAGTTCATTTTTAAATGGCATCTTAACAGAGTAAGTGTATGTTGCACAACCTCCTGGCTTCGTAAATCATACACCTCCAGATTTTGTTTACAAAACTGGATAAAGCTCTGTATGGGTTGAAGCAAGCACCCAGAGCTTGGTATGATACACTGTCCAAATTTCTTATTAAGCACGACTTCACTATAGGCACAGTTGATAAGACGTTGTTTAAATTTGTTAAAGCTGATCATGTCTTATTAGTTCAGATATACGTTGATGACATAATTTTTGGGTCAAATAACCCCAAATTGTGTCAAAAGTTCTCAAAGTTGATGCAGGACAAGTTTGAAATAAGTATGATGGGGGAGCTGACGTTCTTTCTGGGCTTTCAAGTGAGACAGCTGGAGAATGGAATCTTTATCAACCAGGCTAAATATACGAAAGAACTGCTGAAAAAGTTTGGCATGGACAACTGTTCAGCTGCAGCGACTCCCATGAGCTCCTCAATCAAAATGGACAAAGATGAAGCTGGATCTGCCATTGAGATATCTCTTTATCGCGGTATTATAGGCTCTTTGCTTTACCTAACTGCTAGCAGACCAGACATCATGTTCTATGTCTGTATGTGTGCTAGATTCCAAGCAGATCCAAAGCAATCACATTACATAGCTGTGAAACGCATTTTAAAATATTTAAAGGGTACTTTCAATGTGGGTCTTTGGTATCCCAAATACTCAGGCTTTCAAGTAATCGATTATAGTGATGCAGACTACGCAGGATGCAGGATTGATCGCAGGAGCACCAGTGGAACTTGTCAATTCTTAGAGGATCGACTGATTTCCTGGTTCAGTAAGAAGCAGACGTCATTCACAACGTCCACGACTGAAGCAGAGTACCTCGCAGCTGGCAGCTGCTGTGCTCAAATTTTTTGGATACAACATGAGCTGAAGGACTATGGCATCGATGCTTCTGAAGCACCTATTCTCTGTGACAACACCAGTGCGATCGCGATCACCCAGAATCCAGTAATGCATTCAAGAACAAAGCACATAGATATCAGCATCATTTTATAAGGGACCACGTGCTGAAGAAGGACGTCCGGTTGGAGTACATGTCGACTGAGCAGCAAGTTGCTGACCTCTTCACCAAACCTCTACCAGACGCTAAGTTTTCTTATTTTAGAAACTTATTAGGTCTCCTTGAATTGCCTTGATTTATTTGTGCGCTAACAATTTTCAGGTTGTCAGTTGTTGCTTAAATCAGTTGTAAGTCTGTTGTTCAGGGGGAACGCGAAGACTTTCAGCTGAGGCAAGCATATTGCGTTGGAGAATATCAGTCGTAGGGGGAACCAGGATCTGATTTGTTAAGCGCGACGTCAGCTGAATATGTGAAGTCTGGATATACTCAGACGTCACATATATACAGCTGATGCTTATTTATGATCAGCTCCTACCCTCAGCGATACATTAAAATCAGCAGTGATGTTATTAAAATCGCTGCACTAGCTGTGACATATTATTTTGGCGCACGTCCTTTTTTAACTTTTTCCCTGTACGGGTAAAATATTTCAAAATCATTTTCAAATTTGTACGTGCCGTGGGATGATTGACACGTGGTTGTCATCATTCCAATCATCACATCTACATCGCTTCTCTCTCTTGTCGTTTACTCTTCCATACATATTTACGGTGTTTCCTTTTCGCTAACACTTACCTTGCATATTTCACTCTTGCGTATTCTTGTTCTCTGTGTATTCTCTTGCAAACCTTTTCAGGCATACTCTCAAATCTGCAATGGCATCTTCTCTGTATGTCAACACTGTCCACGTTTGCTTCGAATCTGTCCTTGCCATGGATAACGTCGGGATGGTGGCAATGTTTGAATCTCTTGTGGCTACTGGACTGAAAGGTTTCTTGGGTTGTCCCGCAGTGATTCATGAAGCTGCACTGTTGGAATTCTTTGAAAATGGATCTGTGAGAGATGGATTGGTGGTTAGTACAGTGAATGGAGTGACTGTGGAGATTTCGGAACAACTTCTTGCAGAGACTTTTGAGCTTCCGGTGGAGGGTTTGACAGATTTATTTGAGATTCCAAAGGATTTAGTGTTTGATGCAAAGAGCATCGTTTCTCTTTCTGGCGAACCAGTGAGTACTTCAGGGAAAAAGAAGGAGATGAAGATAGAGTTCCGTCTTCTCTGTGATATTCTGGCAAAGACAATATCGGTAAAGGCCGGGTCTTTTGATGCGATTACCCAGGAGAAGTTTTTGATGATGACAGCAATCTCCTGTGGAGTAAAGATTAACTGGAACAGGCTGCTGTTCAACATTCTTAAGGATATGGTGACTGCAGGAACGAGGCAAGAAAAAGGCTATGCCATTCAAATCAGTCTTCTGGTGGAGAATGTACCGAACTTGGAATTGGGAGAATCCATGGAGTTTCCATCTTCAAAAATCCTTACCGAGAAAACTGTGCACCGCTATATCTCTCTGAATGACAAAGTTGGTGGAGAGGAAGTGGCCGATGCACCAAGGGTGAAGAGAACGCCTGTAAAAAAGGCTGTGTCTAAGAAAAGACCAGCTGTTGGTGCTGCGACTGAACCAGTCGCGAAAAAGAAGAGGCCTACAAAGAGTAGAGCAGTGTCCTCAAAAGACAAATTGGAGATCTTGCCCGTGGCATAGGAAGCGGTACCACTTCAAATCATTGAGCCAACTCATGCTGCACCGGCTGAGCAACCCCCAGTGCCAAAACGAAAAACTCAGAAGAGTAAGAGGAGATTGGTTCTGGGTTCTGATGATGAAATTGTTGATAGTGAGCCAGTTGTTGGTGGAACTACTGTTGAGCAGGAATCAGCCGTAGTGTCAGGCCTCGTGCTCATAACAGAGTAAAATCATACAAACATACGCGGAAGCTACTAAAAAGCGGGTAAAATTTTCGCTTTTGTCCTGACGGTTTAAAACAATATAATTTAAAATAATGCGATACTCAAAATAGATATCCCAGTTTTAAAACAACACCAATAACGACAGCTACCAGACAAAGTAAACAGTATAGCATCAATAAGTATAAGACTCCAACATAATACAATAACAAAGCGCAGGACATCCCCTTTGCTAATTAGACTGATACATACATATATGCTATACGCTACTGGGATACTCTAACCACCTCCTGGGGCACCTCCAGCTGGGCTTGCTCCACGACCATCTGAGTAACCTGACAAAACAACAGGCAAAGAAAACAACCAAGCCCCAGAGGGACATGGGGTCAAACCCCAGTACGGAGAGCAACTGAAATAGCTAACACAGAACGAACGCTGAAGCCTACAACCGAAGAGGGAGCCAACGAACTCAAACATAGCTCCACAAGATCTGCAACAAACGGTGGCCACTGGTGTGTGTTCAAAGTGTGTCAATGAGCCACTCGCCTTGACACAACACCCGAATACCAGGTGCAATGAACAACTCAACCTGTTGTTGCACAACTCATGAACTGTGGTAGTTAACCACTCGGCGCATGAGGGCTAACAGATCCCAGCAGGGAGATGAGAGTGCGGCGTCGCCGCTCGCCCTCGCATCCTGGTAAGAAAACAACAGCACAATACACAAGGCACAAATGGCCGAGATACAATACAAGGGATCTGAAATGCAAGTGAATAAATGCGTGTATGCAAACAACCGAGAGCAGCTAACAATAACACAATGCAATAGCTACTAACACAGCATTCATATCCACCGAAACAATCCCAGCAATCTCACATTAAATCCCACGCCAATTCCAAGCTACATCAAGCTCAAACCCGTACCTTATACTTCTGTTTTACCAATAGATTTCTCTCAAAGGAAAGTAGCAAGTCACGGCCTGCACAAAATCTGTCAAAATACACCATGCACAAATTTCAGGGAAATGCAACAAATCTCACGGCCTGAACCTTATACCTACAACCAACACTCAATACCACCCATACAAATTAACAGGGGGCTAATATAAAGGCTAGGAACAAGATTTCAACCACTAAAACTAGCGGCTACCTGAACAGCGAAATACACTGCTTTTGCTCCAGCCAACGATAGCCGCCAAACTAGGTATGAGATGGAAGAGCTTTCCAAGAGGAGTCCAACGCTACCTCGTACGTGAAAAATGATGGCCGGAATCGATGGAAAATCGCCGGAGAAGCTCATGGTGAACAGTACCCGAGGGTTTGAGAAACAGAGAACGAAGGTCGGGGAATTTGCTAAGTATGGATTTTGTTTTTCTAATAATTGAAGGCCAACTCTTCCAATTTATACACACAAGAAATCTAGTTAAAATGCCCACCGACAGAAACAGATTTCTCCACCAACAAACGCATGCGCTACACTGCATAAAAGCCACGGTGAAATCTGATTTCTAAAACCCAAGGACGCTGAAAGCTGGAATGACGCTAACGCTAAAACGACGTCGCACAGCAATACGGTGAAATCTGGAAATTCTAACACTACCGCGGAGAAGTCTGAACACTAAACCAACGCTGGAGAGATCTGGACAATTTACACACTATGCGCTAAACACTTGCGCGCTACACAACACGACGACGTAGCGGAGAGGTCTGGACAACAAGCGTTAAACGCTAAACGCTGCCTCAATCAACAGATCTCATCCCACACGACCAGATCTCTCACGCTAGCTCAATATGGAGTCACATCATTTTACTAAATGGCGTCGCGTTGCACTAACACAAAACACGTGGGGCAGATGACTACATATATAAGCGCAACAGATCTGTCCTAACAACGGCCATCCAGACTTCACAAAACGACGACGTATCAATCCCTCACGCTACAAAACACGCCGCAACGCTAAGCGTCTAGATTCCACCTCTCGCCGAACAGATTTCTCACAACCCGAGCAGATCTCTCAAACCAGATTTCTCACTCGAAATCTCGAAAATACCAAAATTTCCAGAATCGTTAAACGTGAAATCTGACCCGAAAATGCAAACTAAACACCCAAACAGAGATTTGAACCACCAGAAATCTCCAAAAATCGATAAATTTCAACAAATTAATCTTATACAATTTCAGGTCTCACACGTAGAGCATATTTTTGAGGAACAGAGGGTAGAGACAGCTGTTGACAGTTCTGCGGAAGAGACGGTGGGTGTTTTTGAGGAATCTGAGCCAACCGTGGCACATGAACCAGTAGTAGAGACTACTGCTGAGGAGGTTTTACCCACATCTGTTGATGATGTGGATGATATTATTCAGCAGGTCTTGGCTGAGACTGCACAGTTGGTAGTAACAGAAACAGCTGAAGGGGAACATCCCCATGGAACCAAGGTTGTAGACCGAGTTTTTGGGGATCAGAAAACTAACAGAGCTGATGCGATGGTACATTGGTTTGATCTTCCGTATGAAGTGCTTGTTGCTCGTGACACTGAGTGTATATTCAAAACGGCCAGTGACACCGATGAAGAGGAGTTTGTAGCTGATACTGTTACAGGAACAGATGTTGGTGTTCAGACGGAATCCTGCCAGAATGATTATTTTGTGGAGGAACCCTTGGAGGGAACAGAGCCCGTGGCAGAAGTAGAGATGGCAGGTGTTGAACAATCTGTGGATGAGGCAATGTCTCTGGAAGATATTTTGATGACAATTCCAGTAGAGGTTCCATTTCCGTCTGCCAATGTGGAGATAACGCCAATTACACTGGGCAAGAGTATCTCCATCCCAGAGGTCGATGAAGGTGACTGGTACAAGGCCAGTCTTCCTAAGATCAATCCTGAAGAAAAGGGGAAGGCGCCCCTTCAGTACAGAGACCCGATCAAAGGGAAACCCCCCAAGGAGATATTTTCGTTGATTGTTGTAGATATTGATCTGCTTGTACAGTTGAGAGAACAGGTGCTTGATGAGGTTTACAGATTCTTTAATTCTTTCAGTTTTAAGAAATTACCAACTCTGAAGGTAGAGGACATCTCTGAGAAGGAGGAACAGGTATTATCTTGGGGAGAAACAGATTCAACAAGAGTAGCTCTTAACAGGAGGATGTACATACTTACGAAGTACAGAGAGTTGCTTATCAGGAAATTTTTGGAGGCTAGGAAAATAAATTTTGTCCCAGGTGAAGGTTTTTCTGCCACTGATCTCAAAGTACTGGAGATGCTATCCGATCTTCATAAGTTTGTGGTAGAAGACCTGAAAGAACAGTCGATGGCACATGATCTTACGTAGAAGAAGCTGGGTTGCTCAAGCGCAGACTATTGGAAGCCTATTATCAGGACAGTGATTCTTTCAGATTTTGAGGTTCCACGTCAACTATCATATGTTGACACTCTCCCTCCTGTCAGTGATTTTTTCAAAGTCATAAAGAAGCGGTGGGGAGATGTTTGTATAGAAGTTGCACAATTCTTTGTTTCGGGTAAACTTCTTCCAGTAGGTTCTATTAATTTTTGCCGCACTCTTGCAGTTTTTGAGCCAGCTTCAGGTGTTGTTTCTCGCCAATCAACAGTTACTGTTTGGGGATGGAGTCATTTATGTACAGTTTTTGCTCAGTACAGTTTGTTTGGTGCTTTGAATACAGTTGATATCAGTTATTTTCTTTCAGTTATTATTCCGAGCAGACCAGTTTTTAAGGATACTAGTTTTGATGATACAGTTGTACAGAGAGCTACGGTTTTACTTCTCACAGGACATCATACTGTTGGGATCCGGATCGCGCCCCCCGGCGAGGCAGCGGAAGAATCAGAAAATACATGTGCCGGGAGACGATCAATACAAAAAAAAACAAAAACAAACTATGACATTCATAGGGTGTTTTAAGGAATACCTTGCTGGCACTTGTGCCTGGTGTGAGACCTGATTTTGTATTAAGGATTAATTGTTGAAATTAATCGGTTTTTAGAGATTTTTGTGGTTTAGAATCGCTGTTTCGAGGTTTGAGTTGCATTTTCAGGTCGAAAGTTATGTTTATAACAATTCTGGATGTTCTCGTGTTCTTGAGCTTTGAGGCAAAAGCTGGTCGGTGGCGAAAACAGTCGTAGCTTGTTTTGGTAGCGCAAGGCTTGAAACGCCGTCGTTTGAGAGGTTGCGACTGGATGAGCACTGTAGCTGCGAATGGTATTTTGCGAAGAGTTGTTGCGTCTGGATAGGCAGTCGAGAGCTATGGTCAATGCGGGTCAGCGTTCCTGTGCTTGCGTCTGGTTGTGTTGTTATGTTGCGACTGGGTAGTGACGTCAGTGGAGCGACGTCGTTTGAGTAAGTTGCGACGCTGCGTTTTGATGTTGCGATTGGTACCGGACGAGGGAAGCGTTGTGCGTTGTTTCGTTTTGCGACTGGATACCCAGCTGCTGGTAGTGCGACGCCGTTTAGAGGACCAGTCGATGGTTTGCCTTTTTGTGATTTTAGCGTCCGGTCGACTGGTTGTCCAGCTCTTGTATTTTCGAAGCAGCGTCCGGTTGTCCAGCTTTGAGAGATTGTTCGCTACTGTAGCTAGCGACTGGATTTGTTTAGCGTGACTCGAGATTTGTTCAGCTGTTGGTTCTTGCGACTGTTGTTATGGGAATTGTTGTGTCGACTGGTTTTGTCGGAGGACAATTTTTGGTGTTGTTTTCCAGTCGTTGCTAGTGTTTTTTATAGGAAGACTTGGTCTTCGTATTGTGATATCTTTTCCCATACTTAGCGATATTTCCAGCCTTTCGTTCCTTATCTTTTGAACCCTAGAACACTGTTCAATCGTGAGCTTTCCGGCGATTTCCCGTCATTTCCGGTGGTTGTTCTGCTCGTGCGAGGTAGCGTTGGACTCCTCTTGAGAAGCTCTTCCAATTCATACCAGTTTTAGAAGCTGTAATTGGCTAGTCGAGGAACGCGAAGTTGCTGCCATTCGAGTGTTGCGTCGAGTTGGTAGAACTACGTTCTGGTTTTCGGTGAGACCTTGTTTCTAGCCTTAGTTCTTAAGCTCTCTATGAATGATTGAGGTATTTTGGATAGCTGGTCGAGGTGAGACTCCCAGCCGTGAGCTTGAGTAGAAATCTGTTAGATTTACGTTTTGTATGCCGTGTGTTTAACAGGCTTTTACCAGAGTCTTCGGGATTTCTCGCAGGGTTAGTTGTTGCTCAGTTTAAGGTACGGATTTGAGCTTGATTTAGCTTGGGATTTGCGTGAGATATTATGCGTGGCTGCTGGGATGTTTCGGTGAACTTATCTGTGTATTGCTTGCTGAGCATTGGTGTTTATGCTAGCTGTTTCTTGTGAATTGCATACACGCATTTGTTCACGCATATTTCAGGTCCCATGTGTATCGTGTTTTGCAGCCTTGTATTTTGTATTTTGTATTG
>KV010254.1:77517-89799 GCA_001598015.1 Dorcoceras hygrometricum | reverse complement strand
CGGAAAAGGATTTCACACATCCTAACATCTTGTTCTACGATCGGGCATAATTCGGTTCTCTTGGCCATTGAATTGAGGGCGCGTGGGAATCAATATCACGTGCTTGCCTTTATTAACCAACAAGAATCATATAATTTGGTATCAGAGCCAAATTTCTGTTGAACAAGACAGTTTCTTATCAAAAATACCAAAATTCCTTGAGTTTCCTCTCGAACCTCAAGATCTATCTTTAATTTTTTCACGCAAGTTTCTGCATTGAGTCTTGAAAAAAAAAAGGAGAAACAAAAAAAAAAAAACTTACCTCATCGTAAGTCTTTCTCGAGTTTGAGTATTCCTTCTTCCACTTTTTGTCTTTTTCGGTCCAGCATAGAGGTGCAATCCAGAGGAGCCTAAAGAGCTTCAACGACAGGTCACGATCAAGATTTGAGGACAAATCCTTCTCAAGAGGGGGAGGATGATGCAATCCCAGCTATAAGACGGAGGACGCAGCAAGAAGTTCAAAGAAGCCCTTCACGGACTCGTCTTGAGCACCCAAGAAATGTTTAAAGAAGAGGGGAATCCTGCACATGAAAAGCTAGTTGGAGGATTAAGAGATTATATTGTCAATATTATTCAAGTCCAAGACTAACAAATGAAGATGAACAAAAAAGAACGAGTGCATGCATGCGCTGCATGCATAGGATATTTGGTTTCACATGCATAGGACATTTGGTTTGTTTTGGCTTTTAAATTACTTTCCTTAAGATAAGATTTTCAAATATTGTTAGATAAGGTAGGAGATTGAGTCTTTCCATGACTAGGAGATATGTTTCCTAATATAAAGGGATAAGGTAGGAGATTGAGTCTTTCCATGACTAGGAGATATGTTTCCTAATATAAAGGGATAAGGTAGGAGATTGAGTCTTTCCATGACTAGGAGATATGTTTCCTAATATAAAGGGATAAGGTAGGAGATTGAGTCTTTCCATGACTAGGAGATATGTTTCCTAATATAAAGGGATAAGGTAGGAGATTGAGTCTTTCCATGACTAGGAGATATGTTTCCTAATATAAAGGGATAAGGTAGGAGATTGAGTCTTTCCATGACTAGGAGATATGTTTCCGATTCCGTGCCAACTCTAACTCTCCAGAACTGTTCTAAGGGCTAAACAAAACCCGATAGCTTCTCCAAGCTCATCAACACAAAGCTGATCTCAATAAAACCCGATTAATTAACTCAATTAATCTTATCAGCTTTCGGATCTCACAAGAAAACCTCCGGGCATACTCTCCCATGGACAAAGATCCCTAAACCAGGTTATCAAATTCACGCTCCCTAGCGTTCACAAAGGATTCCGGAACGTACTCCTGGCGAAAGGCAGTACAAAAGCTGTTCCACATGATCCCTACTCATGTCTCCTCAAGAGTCCTCGAAGCGCCTCTCCACCAACGCTCAGCTTTCCTCCTCAACTGGAACTTAGCTAGACTCAACCTACGTTCATCATCATACCTGACACGGTCGAACAATCCGATAATATGCTGCAACCAGGACACAGCATCGGAACTAGATTCATCACCACTAAACATCTGAGGATTCATCCGCTGAAACCTCGCCATCACCAGTTCCATATCATCCACACGGGCTGCCAGCTCATTAACCTCATCATCAACCTGTCAGTTACGTCTATGACTGGGAACACTACGCCGCACTTCCTCGTTCTGACTTTCGACTCTTCCTTGAACTGCCCTCTACCTCTACCCCTACGTCTAGACGGCATCTACAAAGGCACTAAGAGGGTAAGGTCACACAGCAACAGATATAACATACAACAATTTAATCACATAGTCAAGCACATGCAACACACAACACTGTGCCTAGACTCTAGTGTGATCAAAGAAATTGAGCTTATCCCAGCTTAAGCTCTGATACAAAAAATGTCAGGCCTCGTGTTCATATCAGAGTAAAAACACACAAACACATGCGGAAGCTATTAAAAAGCGGGTAAAATTTTTGCTTTTGGCCTGACGGTTTCTAACCACCTCCTGGGGCACCACCAGCTGGGTTAAAACCACGACCAGCTGTAAAACCTGGGTTTCCTGAAACAACACAAACAGGGAAAAACAACCAAGCCCCAGAGGGACATGGGGTCAAACCCTAGTACGGAGAGCAACTATAAAACAACAGTAAACAGCAAGAATAAAATGCAGATGCTATGCATTAGAAAGGAGACAACAGCTCAACGGAAAATCTGCAACAGAACATATGGCCACGGTGAGTGTAGGACATGTGGGTGCTACCCACTCACCCCTACTCGCCCACCCTTACCAGATGCAGCAACAACCCAACCTATGAACTGTGGTAGCTAGCCACTCGGCGCATAGGGGAAATGAGAGTGCGGAATCACCGCTCGCCCTCGCATCCTGGTAAGTAAACAGAACAACAACAACGAAGCAATGGCTGCAAAAGCTGAACGGAGATGCAAATGCGTGTGTGCAACATGCTGGAATAACAAGCATATAAACATATGCGAAACAATAATAACATCAGCAAGTATACACCACATAACCAACAGTCATCTCACAAAATAGCAGCCAACAATATCCATCTCACAAATTATCCAATCCATAACATCGCTGTATTACAAGATCCAATCCGTACCTCAATTATGCGCAATAACTACCACAACAAGGAGCCTGAGAGAACTGATCCAACACCTGCTAAACATACGCACAACAGATCTCAGGCAAGCTACAGGAAAATCACGGCCAATTACAGAAGCTCACGGCTGGGAGCTACGCTCAACCAAACCAGCGACTAATCTCAACAACGCAACTTAACAGGGAGCTTAATTCAAGGCTAGGAGCAGATCTCATCATGAAAGGAACGAAGTTCTACCTGTACGATACCACGCACAACCGAGCAGCAACTTCGCGTTCCTCAACTAGCCGATCACAGCCTCCCAAAGTGGTATGGAATGATAGAACTTCGCAAGAGGAGTCCAACACTACCTCGAACGTATCCAACAATGGCCGGCAACGACGGGAATTCACCGGAAAAACTCACAGTGAACAGTACTAGGGTTCGAAGAACAGAGGTCGACAACTAAGATAATATTCGCTAAGTATGGGATCTGGTGCTTGAAATCGAAGACCAAGTCTTCCTTAAATACACGCGAGAAACTAATATAAAATCCACCGACACTAACAGATATCGTAAACTGTTGACAGTAACGGGAACAGTGCAAAGCTGACGAAGAAATAACTAACAGCTTCTTCAACAGTACCAAGCTCACACCAGCAATCGAACGCAAGGTAACAAGCGCTAACCAAAACGACGTCGTGCTGCTTATGTCATCGTATCTGCCCACAACTGGTCACCTAAAACCATCAGCTGGTTTCCTCAAGCAATAACCAAAACGCAGCGTTGCAACTAATTAAAACGGCGTCGCATAGCTTACGTAATACTTTCTGCCAACAGCTAGTTACCCAGACGCAAGCTACAGTGACGTTGACTAACGTTGACGTCTGCTGATCAAAATCAAACAGATATGCTTACGTCACTAGCTCCTCAAAACGGTGTCGCATAGCGCTCAACACAAAAACACGCTAATTACCCAACGACTGGTTCCTTATGTTATCTGCTGGCAGGCTTCTCAACAGTAGATATCTGCTCGCTAGGGAAATGGCATCGCTTCTACTAATCTAAACGACGTTGTTAACAAACAAATCCAATCGCTGTCGACAGCAACCAATACAAAGAACAACGCGCGCTAACTCAACAGCAAAGCTTACGTCAGCAATTGCTATGCCGACGCACAACAACATAAAACATGACGTCACCATGTCTGCTGACAGATATCTCCCCATACTTCAAAAATACGAAAACCTCCAGAATTTTTCTAAGTGAGGAATTTGACCCAAAACTACTACTTAAACATTCAAACAGAGATCTTACACCACCAAGATTCTCTAAACACCGATTAACTCCAACAAATTAATCTTAAACACAAATCCAGGTCTCACACTACTAATCATTCAGTGATAGGAACTAAATGGGTCTTTAGGAACAAGCTGAATGAAGATGGCGTAGTTATAAGAAACAAGGCTAGGCTGGTAGCTCAAGGCTTTAGACAACTAGAAGGAATAGATTTTGATGAGACTTTTGCACCAGTAGCCAGATTAGAAGCCATTCGCATGTTTCTTGCATATGCTGCATATAAAGACTTCAAGGTCTTTCAAATGGATGTGAAGAGTGCCTTTCTAAATGGCATCTTAATAAAGGAAGTGCATGTTGCACAACCTACTGGCTTCGTTAATCATACATATCCAGATCACGTTTACAAACTGGATAAAGCTCTATATGGGTTGAAGCAAGCACCCAGAGCTTGGTATGATACACTTTCAAAATTTCTTATCGAGCATGATTCACAATAGGCACCGTCGATAAGACACTATTTAAATTTGTCAAATCTGATCATGTCTTGTTGGTACAATTTATGTAGATGATTCGCATGTTCTTGCATATGCTGCATATAAAGACTTCAAGGTCTTTCAAATGGATGTGAAGAGTGCCTTTCTAAATGGCATCTTAATAAAGGAAGTGCATGTTGCACAACCTACTGGCTTCGTTAATCATACATATCCAGATCACGTTTACAAACTGGATAAAGCTCTATATGGGTTGAAGCAAGCACCCAGAGCTTGGTATGATACACTTTCAAAATTTCTTATCGAGCATGATTCACAATAGGCACCGTCGATAAGACACTATTTAAATTTGTCAAATCTGATCATGTCTTGTTGGTACAAATTTATGTAGATGATATTATATTTGGGTCAACTAACCCCAAACTGTGCCAAAAGTTTTCAAAGTTGATGCAGGACAAGTTCGAGATGAGCATGATGTGTGAGCTGACGTTATTTCTGGGATTACAAGTGAGACATCTTGACAATGGAATTTTCATAAATCAAGCAAAATACACGAAAGAACTGCTGAAGAAATTTGGCATGGACAACTGTTCATCAGCAGCGACCCCTATGAGTACCTCAATCAAATTGTACAAAGACGAAGCTGGAACTGCCATAGAGGTATCTTTGTATCGTGGAATTATTGGCTCTTTGCTATATTTAACAGCTAGAAGACCAGACATCATGTTTGCTGTCTGTAAGTGTGCTATATTTCAAGCAGAGCCCAACAATATCATTATATTATTGTAAAACAGATTTTAAAATATTTAAAAGGAACTTACAATGTGGGTCTTTGGTATCCCAAAGACTCCAGCTTTCAACTAATTGGTTATAGTGATGCAGACTACGCAGGTTGTAGAGTTGATAGACGAAGCACGAGTGGGACTTGTCAATTCTTAGGAGATCGATTGATTTCCTTGTTTAGTAAGAAGCAGACTTCGATTGCTACATCCACAACTGAAGTAAAGTATCTAGTGGCGGGAAGCTGCTGTGCTCAGATCTTATGGATACAACACCAGCACAAGGACTATGGCATCGATGCTTCTGAAGCGCCTATCTTCTGTGGCAACACCAGTGCCATCACGATCACCCAGAATCCTGTGCTGCACTCCAGAACAAAGCACATAGATATTCGACATCATTTCATAAGAGATCACGTGCTCAAAAAGGAGTCCGGCTGGAGTATGTGTCGACAGATCAGCAAGTTGTTGATATCTTCACAAAGCCTCTACCAGACGCTAAGTTTTCGTATTTTTGAAACATTCTTGGTCTCTTAGAATTTCCTTGATCTGTCTTTGCGCTAACAATTTTGCAGGTTGAACAGCGTTAGTTTACTTCAGATCTAAGTCTACTGTTCAGGGGGAACAACATGGATTTTTAGATTTGGTAAACTTTCAGATTTGGGAGAACCTCAGATTTAGGGGGAACAAGAGATCTGAATCAATAAGTGCTGAGTCAGCTGAATGCGTGAGATCCGAGAATCCATTCAAATTTCACGTATATACAGCTAATGCTTATAAGTGATCAGATCTGGTAGTACCTCAGCTGGAATATCAATTAGTATCAGATCTAAGGTTGTGATGTAATTTTTAATTGGCGCTCGCTTTTACTTTTACCCCTTGTGGTTAAAATTCAAAAAGTCTTTTCAAATCTTTTCAAAATTTATCGCGCCATCGGATGATTGACACTTGTGTTGTCATTATTCGAAACGTTACATCCACATTCTCTCTCTTTCACCATTTCAAATTCCTTTTCCTTTTATACGTCTGTTCATATTCATTTACACTTTTACCTTGCGCAAATTACCTTCGAACTATCTTGTGTTCTTGCTTTCAGTATCTTCTTTGCAGATAATCTTTTAACGATTTCGTTCAATCAACTATCAGCAATGGCATCCTCACTTATCAACAACGCTAGCAAAATCTATTTCGACTCAGTGTACGGTATGGACTATGGGGGAATGGTGCAGATGTTTAAGGCCCTTGAGTCATCTGGACTCCGTGGGTTCCTAGGATGTTCCTCAGCCATTTATGAAGCTGTATTGGTGGAGTTATTTCAGAATGCTGAAGTAAGGGACGGCAAGGTTGTCAGTACCGTTCAGGGCAAGGCTGTTGAGATTACCGAGGAAGTGTTTGCTGGAACGTTTGAGTTGCCGACGGAGGGATTGATAGAGATGTCTGAGGGACCAAAGGATTTGGTGTTTGATGCAAAGAGTGCATTCTCTATGGGTGGTGAACAGCTGAAAACCTCTTGCAAGAAGAGGGAAATGAAGTATGAATTTCTCTTTTTGAATGACATTTTGGCTAAGACTGTGACAGTCAAGGCCGGTTCCTTTGATGTTGTGACCCATGAGAGGTTTTTAATGATGTCTTCTATCCATGGTGGTGTGACGGTGAACTGGGGCAGATTGTTGTTAAATATTTTTAAGGATATGGTGACCCCTGCTTCGAAGCAAGCCCCAGGGTTTGCGGTGAAAATTTGTATCTTGCTGAAGGGTGCACCAGACCTGGATTTGGGGGAATCGAAGGAGTTTCTGCCCCTCAAGATTCTGACTACCAAAACTATTGGTACATATGTTGCCAAGAACAAGAATATTGCTGTTGAGGAGGTGGCGGATGAGCCAGTGGTGAAGAAAGCTGCACCAAAGAGGAGACCAGCTCCTGCTGTTAGTGAGCTTATTGCCAAGAATAAGCGGACAACTGTGGGGAGAGCTGCTCCCGTAGAGAAGGATTTGACGATGGTCCCAGTGGTACAAGATCCGGAACCAATCTCTATTGTACCTGCTGCAACTCCTAAAGCTCAACGTCGTCGCGCACCAAAGAGGAAATTGGTGTTGCAAAAAGGTTCTGATGATGAAATTGTTGATAGTATTATTCATCAGGTGATTGCGGATACAGCTGCGATTGAGATAGGGGAACCTGATTTAGGGGAACCTGATTTAGGGGAAACAGATTTGGAGGAACCAAAGGTGGTGGAGACTTCTGAGACTGCGGCTGTGGAGACGGAGAGCAGGATATATGTTCCTACTATCACTAATTATGATGACGATAGTTACAGCTGCGATTGAGATAGGGGAACCTGATTTAGGGGAACCTGATTTAGGGGAAACAGATTTGGAGGAACCAAAGGTGGTGGAGACTTCTGAGACTGCGGCTGTGGAGACGGAGAGCAGGATATATGTTCCTACTATCACTAATTATGATGACGATAGTAATCTCAAGGTGTTATCCAATGAAGAAGGACCTCTGGTTGAGATGGAGAGAGAAGAGGAGAAGGAGAAGAAGATCGAGTTAGTGACTGCTGAGGGAATGAACTTGGAAAAGATTACAGACTCTGAGGACACAGAACCCTTGAGCAAGGTTCTGGCGCTTACTGAAAAATCTAAGTCTGATGAAGAGTCGATGTCCATTGATGAGCTTTTGGCATAGATTCCTGATAATATGATGTTATCATCAGTTAAAGCTGTCGAGCTTACAAAGATCAAATTCGGACTTGGGATTTAGATCCGGGAGAGGGATTGGTACAAGGAGAGCCTCCCTCAGATTCCTGTTGTCGATAAGGGGAAGGCGCCCCTTTTCGAGAAAGATAAAATAAAAGGCCATCTGGCCCGTGAAATGTTTAGTTTGACTTGTGCCGACGTAGAGTTTCTTGTACAGCTTAGGGAGAGAGTTATAGCAGATGTTTCTTCATTATTTTAGTCTTCACAGATTAGTCGTCTTAGAATCCATTAAAGATATAGTCGCCAAGGAGGAACATATGTTTAGCCTTGGCTGAGACAGATTCTTTGAAGACAGCTGTGAAGGTCTGGATGTACATAATAGCTAAGTATCGGGAGATGTTACTGAGAAAATTTTTGGAGGTTAGGAATAAAAATTTTGAGTCCGGCACACCCACAACAACCATCGATTTACAGGTTCTGGATATGCTCTCAGATGTATATCAAGTTGCATTGGATAAATTGTCGAAGTAGATGAGAGACCATAACCTAGAGTGGATGCGTCCGATTACCTCAAGGGTGTTTGAAGGACCGGAAAGAGATCGTGGAGCAGTTATCGCCAGATCCAACACTAACATCATATATACTTGCTGGATTAGGCTACTGCTCAAAGTTGATGGATCTTGGAAGATTGTCGAGGACTGTTGTCGGTGGATACCTATGTACAGGATGACCATCTACTGTGAGAAGCAACAGCCATCTGTGGCTGCTCATGCCCCGATTTGTTTCTTCTTTGAGCCAGTCCAAGTACTGCGCTCTTTTCCTATCATTAAGACTTGTGGCTGGGCTCGAGTGTGTACAGATATCATACAGTTCTATCTTTTTGGCCATCTAGAACCAGTTGGGACACGTAATTTTGTACAGATATAGTTCCAGTCGGACCAGTTGTGGATAAGAGTGGAGTTCCGAAAAGAGCGGTAAATAATGTTCAGTATGATATATATATTGTAGACTCTCTCAGTGTATTATCTCCAGATCCCGTTGCTGAAGAACCAGTTGTACATATCGAAACAGATCCTACAAATTCTCCATTGCACTTCACTGTTGATGACATTCCTCTTGGTGATGAGATAACTACTGCTGCACTTTCTACCAATTTTACATCAGAGTTTTCACAGCTCCGAGCTTCAGTGGATCATATTTCTATTGAGCATGTGCAAACCAGAGTTCACATTGAGAAGCTCAAGGCCGCAATTTTTACGAAGATCTCAAGCCTTGAGTCTGCCTTTTTTTGCCAGATCTGAAACTCAAGACAGGGCTGTTCTTGTTAACAATGATGTTCTCCGTAAGGAGATAAAAGCTCAAAAAACAGCTCTGTCGCAAGAAATGGATATTTTTGTAAGGAGGTCCAAGACCAAAATCTGCCCGCTCAAATGATTTAATGGAATTCCGTATGCAAGCACAGGAAAATTACAATACCCTTACCACTCAACTATCTGAACTTTTTGACTACATTAATAGGGGCGGTGATGCCAAAAATGGGGAAATGAGTAGCAGCCAAGGTCCGTGGCCTCCACCTGATGATAGAAACAAACCTGGGTCTGGAAAGAGTGGAAGAGGCAGAGGTAGCAGCAGTGAACCGCCTAGGAAGAGAGGAGGTGGTTCGCGAAGTTCTAGTTCCAGGGGATTCAGATATTGGTTTGGAGAATAGAGCTGAGCAGGAAGTTTTTGTTATTTTCAGTTCTTGTACAAATCTTTTGTACTTAGCAGATTTGAATATATATACATAGCACGACTTTGAGCTATATCTTTTGTATCTCTTTAAGTCGCATGCTACTAAGTTTTGTCGTCACAAAAAAGGGGAAAATTGTTAAGATAAATTTATAAGTTTTGGTGATAATGAAAACAAGACTAAAAACTGAAATTCAGTCTATGATCTGGATGTTAAGTATTCGCAGAAGAGAAGGAAGTATTTCAGATCTGGACTGTTAGTATTCGAGAAAAGAATTTATCAGATTTGAGCTATCGGGATAAGTATTCAGATCTGAGAGATTTTGGAACAGTATATTCAGTTTCCAATCATAACCAAGCAAACCAGATAAGAGCAAACCAGATTCGATTGTATCAGTTTCAGAGCATATCAGATTTGGGTATTCGGGTTATTTCAGTTATCGGGTTAAGGACTTCAGATCAGAAGGTATCAGATTTGATTCAGAGGATGCGATAACAGATTCAGTTTTATTTGTTCAGAAGGTACATTTTAGATCAGAGCTTATCAGATGAGAACAGACTCATTTTTGAGAAAAATCCTTTTAGAGTATTTTCAGTTACAATTTGTCAGATTACGGGAATGGAGTTCAGATCAGAACAATTATTTCCAAGGATTCAGATCTAGTAGATTTACGATTCTACAAAAAAGGGAGAATATATTCGTAAAGGATATAAGATTTCAGATCTGACAGAGAGTATTCACAAAGAGAATTTTCGAAAAGGGAAAGAGAACAGATCTCATATTTCAGTGTTGAAACAGTTGCAAGCTTCGAATTTCTTCAGATGTTATCAGTTGATTATTTGAGAGAAATCAACAGTCACGATTTAAGCAGATAAAGACTGTTAGACAATTTGAATTGAAGAAACAAGATCAGAGCTATTTTGAGTATAGTTGCACAGTACGCAGATTTGGTACAACCAATGTTTACCTACTTTGGTATATAAGTCAACTCAGCTCTGACAAGCGCGGACAACCTTTTGCATAGCATTAATGGAGCATTAATGCGGCGACACGATGAAGATATGCAAGCAAAGGTTGTGTCTATTGGCTAATTAATAACCGTTGAAGATCGGAGAGTATAAATAGCTGGAGAATTCAAACAGAGAAGCTCTCGGGCATTTTCTTACGCTCTCGGTGATTTTTGAAAAGAAAAGCCCTCTGATTCTCTCGCTCTTGCTCTCAGACATTCTTACGCTCACTGGGAATTTTCAAACGCTCAAAAATTCTCTAAGTCCCAGTGTTCAATCGCGAAGAACATTTTCGTTCAAGCTCTTATTTAGATAAATCCTCAAGATATCTTCTGGTTTACTTTTGTAAATAGGTTTCATTGTATAGAAACCAGAAGATTTACAGTACTCAAAGATATTGTGTTCAATGTATATTCATATTTGAGTCTGTAACGAACGTGCTTCTTGAAGCAGTTTGAAAATTACGTTGATTGTAATCCAGTAGTGTTATCTGCGTGTGTAGAAGTTGCTAGGAGTTCAGTGATCGGGTGTAGACAGACGCTGTGTTCACCAAATATTCTAGTGGAACCTTCCTAAAAAGGAAGAAGGGGAGACATAGGATTTTAAGATCCGAACTTCCACAAACAAATTCTGAACCTTGCACTTTTACTTATTTCATCGTATTTATTTAACTCAACTGTTCACATTTTAATCGACTTCTTTCCGCACAATTTTTGTTAGTCGAGAGAACATATTTAGACTGAGAGCCTCAGATCTGGTCACTCAGATTTGAGTTAAGCGAAGACTTGTAAAACTGTTTTAAGGTTTCGAAAAATCTAAAATCCATAGGAGTTCATTCAAACCCCCCCCCCTTCTGAACTCCTAATCTCATTTTAACTATATTTTCGTTCCATTGATCCTATCAACTACCCTCCTTCGGAGACGACAAGAAAGCCGATAACTGAGATCCGATGGAGCCAGAGCATTCATATCAGAGAAGTGAACTGGTGCAACAGATCTCTACCAAAGATTGCCACTGCTGATAAGGGAAAGTAGATTTTGGTTGAGACCCCTAAGGGCAATCCAGTCAAGGAGACGATCAATTTGATTTTTGTGGATTTTGAGTTCTTCGTCAAGATCATAAACTCCGTATTTGTCAGAGTGTGTGACCACCTACAGTGTTCGGGGTTTGAGCAACCTAAGCGGTTAAGGGTGTTAGAGTAGATGCCCAACTAGCCAACTTGTGGCGTGTGGGTTTTATAGACTCTTGTACAAACAGTCTTTATATATGATATTCGCATTTACTTATATGGCATTCTTTACTTTCATTATGTGTGTAATGATTTACAATTGCGTTGAGTAAAGACCTAGAATACACTAAAGCGTATGTTAGATGTGATAGTGGGTATGACGGCTATCATAAAACACATCTAATAGTCGCTGTGTATTCTGAACGTGTTCCTAGTCGATTGGGCCGTCAAAATGAGGATAAGGCCGCCCGAGTACGAGACTAGTATCTGCGATGAGAAGTACCATGTTTCATTGGTAGGGAGCATTGTGATGTTCTGAGCATGCAGATAGATAGTGACCAGGTGATCTATCGAACTACCCTCGTTCGGACTTTCCAAGTGGTTACCATTTGTCGAGTGGATAAGTCCGAGGTCTTGGTTGTACTGATTAGT
>KV010254.1:41538-66810 GCA_001598015.1 Dorcoceras hygrometricum | reverse complement strand
TTGTTTGAAAAACATCGCGAAACAATGGGACTGCGTCTGATGAGTAGTTGGCTTTAGGGCAAGTGGGAGATTGTTAGAGTAGATGCCCAACTAGCCAACTTGTGGCGTGTGGGTTTTATAGACTCTTGTACAAACAGTCTTTATATATGATATTCGCATTTACTTATATGGCATTATTTACTTTCATTATGTGTGTAATGATTTACAATTGCGTTGAGTAAAGACCTAGAATACACTAAAGCGTATGTTAGATGTGATAGTGGGTATGACGGCTATCATGAAACACATCTAATAGTCGCTGTGTATTCTGAACATGTTCCTAGTCGATTGGGCCGTCAAAATGAGGATAAGGCCGCCCGAGTTCGAGACTAGTATCTGCGATGCGAAGTACCATGTTTCATTGGTAGGGAACATTGTGATGTTCTGAGCATCAGATAGATAGTGACCTGGTGATCTATCGAACTACCCTCCTTCGGACTTTCCAAGTGGTTATCATTTGTCGAGTGGATAAGTCCGAGGTATTGGTTGTACTGATTAGTCCTCACGACTCGAAACATCATTGAGACTCTACATGATAGGCGTTTCACTTTGACCCGTTTGCCGACTCATTTGGGGTCATAAGGCGTCGGGATTGGGTGAGACCCCGATGCATGTAGGAGTCGATGCATCGTTGTCGAGGATTCACCGCTCGCAGACATGCGTGGATATCCTATGCTATCTGAGGGGATAATAGTGTATAAATCTCTGGCCAGAGTACTAGAAGTGTTTTAGGTAAATGTGTTTACCTAGTTACACTCGCGATGTACTATTCGATCTCCAAGATGTACGCATAGCTATCGGATCTATAGCGACTCTCGATTTACCAATGGTCGTTGATCTGATCGGGCGGAGTCACAATGGTTGTGGGCCCACGGCTAGCTGTATCCCTGAACCATTGAGGGTCACACAAGTACTGGATTCGAAATTCCCACACGGATACTCAGCTCAATGTGTTGAGCATACGAAGAGGATTTTGGGGAGTGCGACTTCCTAAAAGTCAACAGGGGTCAAACCGGGATTTGACTCTGTTGAGGGGCAAAACGGTCATTTTGCTATTTGGGGTTTGATGATCTGAAAAATTGTTTTTCACATCATAACATTCAGTTTTGGAAACTGAGTCGATCGGTCCGATCTGATCGGCGATCGGAGTTACGATGAAGTCGCAGCGATTTATATCGTCATTTGGACTCGGGCCCGTTGGACCGGCCCAAGTCCAACATTAAGTCTATATATGATTAGACTTAATTGAGAGACTTAAGCATTACAATCATCAAAACCTAACCCTACACAAAACCGCCGCCAACTTCTCCTCTCCAAGAGCCGCCGCCGCCGCCCGGCGGCCGCCGCCGCCGATTGTCGCCGGAAATTTGTTCCGGCCAATTCGAAGAGGAGAATCCGTTCGTGCTGATCTCGTCGGGACTTCTAGTGCAGCCTGACGAAGGAGTCTCGGATCTGGTCGTGGACCGGATTGGCGTAAACTACCGCAATCTACCGAGAAGAGCCGGATTATTGTAATACCGGTTGGAGCCAGGCACAAGTGCCAGCGAGGTAACCCGCTAAAACGCCCTATGTATGACGATTACTGTAATTGTCTGATTTTACGTATTGATCGCCTCCCGGCACCTGTTTCTTGTTCTTCCGCTGCCTAGCCGGGGGGCGGATCCGGATCCCCAACAAAGGGATCATTTCAAAGCAAATGGTGCCAAGATGCTCTGATGGACCGAAACAGATTGTCTTCGAGTAGCCTTCAAGAGAAGATTGATGGTACATGCGAAACTCCAAGAACTGTTTCTTCGCAAGGTTATGCTTGAGAGGCAGAAAAATTTTGTTCCCAGACACCCCCTCGCAAGCATAACCTCCAGGTTCTGGACATACTGGCTAAGGCTCACAATATTGAAGTGGTAGCATATCTGGCGCTTAGAAAGAAGCATAAGCTGGTGTGGACACTGGCAATGCCCTCAAATCTTTTTCAGGACCAGATGAGGACACAACAGGAAGTACTCATTTCCCGGAAATTGACAGTGAATCATTGTACAGATTTGGTGGTCATCCGTTAGTACAGATTACAAAGGCTATTTCAGATACAAATTTAAGAGCTTTCAGCACGGGCAGCGTGATGGACACTTTTTTGTGGATTTTTTGAAGAAGGTGTGCCAGGCCCAGTGCGCTAATACATAGATTAATTATTCAATTAATCCAAATAATAAGGAAGCATGAAATTAGGACTTAAAAATTTTTCAAATTGGGCCTGATCCAAAATATCATATCAAATACAACATAGTCAAAATAAGGAGTTTAACTCAAAACTCAACAACACAACAGGTAAACAATAAGTAGTCAATCAACTATAGATCCCCAAACATAAATAAAGGCACAGGACATCCCCTGGCTTAATATATCAATACATAATTATCACTGTGACTCAAATCAAAATGGGGATCGACCAGCTGAAGCTCCACTCTGTCCAGCCTGGTTACCTGAAGAACCTGCAAAGGCCAACCAAGACCCAAGCAGCACAAATACAGGGAAAGAAAACAAGGTCAAAAATCAGTACGAAGAGCACTCATAAAACATGCAATATTCACATCATTATATGCATGAGGCTGTCAAGGATAATCGGTCATCTAGGCCAACAACTCCGCTGGCAAATCTCAATTGAGCCTCAACACCACGCACAGCCAATCAGCCGGTGGAAATCATCGATCCGTGATCTTCAGGTCCATCGACCATTACAGCTCAGTGGTCTTCAGGCGCGACGACTTAGCCGGCCACCACCTCGATGATAGCATTGGACCTTTCAGGCGCGAAAACTCAGCCGGCCGATCACAATGCTAGCTCGAATCGGGTCATCAATCAAAAATCAGGCTCAATATATACGCATGAATGCCATGAATATCAATTCTCACCTACATAAATCAACGTAAACAGAACAAGTAAATCACATAACAGCCAAGTCAAGTCTGTTCACGTAGACACCCAGATCACAGCATTCAGGTCATGCTGGAATATTCACATGCTTATGTCCAAAGCTGTTTAAATAAGCTCAATTCGTACCTCAAACAGCTTCTAATACCTCGACAGATCTTGCATAACACAGCTCCAACAGCCTGCTCAAATCTGCTACTCACGAGCTCCTCAAAAGCTCAACGGAAAATGCCTACAAGCCCAAATCCAGAAGCTCTAAGGAACATAAGAACGACGGTCAACAATCGCGAAGGTGCTCGAACCTGCAACCACTTCACGCTCCCTCAACTCGTCGATCTAAAGCTCCAAACTGGTATCAATCGAAAGCCCCAAGGAAGACGAGCTCAGTGCCACCAACCTTTCTCCAAATGGCGGCGTAAATCGACGACAATCTTAAGAAATAGGGTTCGAATGAACAGTACTACTCGAGGGTTCTCGGGGAAGGAGATAAGAAAATATTGGGTTCGAAAATCTGCTAAGTGTTGATCGACACTTATATTTAAATCCCCAAGTCAAAGCTATAGTGAAAGTCAATCACCGACAATTTCAGATATTAGTGCTATTCAGATCTCAGCGCTAACTCAAATCTGGCTCCGCTATCTCATATCTGACTTCTCTACACTAAACACGCGCTATTAATCAAAACGGCGTCGCACAAGAGTCCCGTTCACTAAAGCTAAACGACTTCGCGTTGACTCCAGATCTGAAATAGATCTCACGCACTGAGACCCACTAATGCTCATCCATATTTAACCAAATCTGAAATCCTCAAACCGCATCGGTCTACTCCAAACTCACGAACCGGACCGGTCCACACAGTACCTTTGACTAACACTTGACTTCTCTTCCCTAACCAAATCTTTTTCCTCTCGCAACACCAGATCCGACTAGTGCCCGAAACGATATCGTATCACTAATACTCAACCCGCGTATACCCGGGTAATCCAAAACGGCATTGTTTCGCTTCCCGCTCACGACAACTCACTCGTACACGCGAGGAGCAGATCTGGACACCCAGATCTCACTCAAATCTGATCCGTTCTATACCAAATCTGAAAATCCGAAAATCACCAACAGAAAAACCAAATCCTTCAAATCTGAAAACCTGATGGTTAACTTCTCTATTAGCTAATCCTCCAGATCTTAGCGTTATTCAGATCTCAACGCTAACTCAAATCTGGCTCCGCTTTCTCAGATCTGACTTCTCTACACTAAACACGCTCTACTAATCAAAACGGCGTCGAACAAGAGTCCTGCTCGCTAACGCTAAACGACGTCACGTTGACTCCATATCTGAAACAGATCTCACGCAATCAATCCCGCTAATGCTCATCCAGATTTGACCAAATCTAAAATCCTCAAACCGCACCGATCTACTCCAAACTCACGAATCGGACCGATCCACACAGTACAGTTGACTAACACTTGACTCCTCTTCGCTAACCAAATCTGTTTCCTCTCGCAACACCAGATCTGACTATCACCCCAAAACGACATCGTATCAGTCATACTCATCTAACGCCAAATCTGATATGTGCCAAACGACGCCGCATCACCTATTCTCAACCCATGCATACCCGGGTAATCCAAAACGGCATCGTTTCGCTTCCCGCTCACGACAACTCAATCGTACACGCTAGGAATAGATCTGGACACACAGATCTTACTCAAATATGATCCGTTCTATACCAAATCTGAAAATCCGAAAACCACCAACAGAAAAACCAAATCCTTCAAATCTGAAAACCCAATGGTTAACTTCTCTGTTAGCTAATCCTCGCCCAGATCTGATTAACTAATAAATCACAAAATTAACAATTTCTAGTCCTCACACTCTCCCCCACTAGAAATGGATTTCGTCCTCGAAATCAACTTACGGCAACAGATCATAATCAAGTAAAAATACCAGAAATCATCAAAACTAACACCAACAAGCTGCCCAGCATAACTCAATGCTTAACAAAACCACAATCATGGGCACAAATCAATTCAAAACATGAGATCAACAAGTCAGGAAGTTACCTGAAATGCTACGTTCAATGCTCAAACAGATGAGGCCACTTCTGTCTCATCTTTTCTTCCACTTCCCAGGTAGCTTATTCTCTATCATGCTTGCTCCATTGGACCATCACCAATGGTATGATCTTATTCCTCAGCTGCTTCTCCTTTCTATCCAGATTCTGCACTGGATATTCAACATAGCTCAGGGTTTGATCTAGCTCCACTTCATCAGTTCTCAGCACATGGGACGGATCTGGCTCATATTTCCTCAACATTGACACATGAAACACATCTTGCATCGCTGCTAACTCTTCAGGCAGTCTCAATCTATACGCAAAAGATCCAATCCTCTCAACAATCTCAAAGGACCAACGGATGTAGGAGCCAATTTACCCTTAAATCTGAATCTCATCACTCTCTTGAAAGGAGAAACCTTGAGAAACACTCGATCACCAACCTTAAATTCCAAAGGTCTACGTCTCTTATTAGCATAGCTAGCCTGTCGATCTTGTGCAGCTTTCATTCTACTCGGAATCAACTCAATCTGATCTTTCATATGTTGTACAAATTCAGGAGTAGACAGCCGTTTCTCACCAATCTCTTCCCAACATTCGACCATACAAAGCTTAGAATGGAGCCATCCCGATAGTCACCTGGTAGTTGTTGTTATAAGAAAACTCGACCAAAGACAGTGAGTCCTGCCAGCCACCACTGAAATCCAACACCACAGCTCGCAGCATATCTTCTAAAATCCAAATGGTCCTCTCAGATTGGCTATCTTTCTGAGGGTGATAAGCTGTACTCATAGCCAATCTTGAACCCATAGCTGCTTGCAAGCTCTTCCAGAATCGGGAAGTAAATCTTGGATCTCTATCGGACACGATCGAAACTGGCACCCCATGCAATCTAACTACATGGTCAATATACAACTTCGTCATCTTGTTCATCGAACACCTCACATCATAGGGAATGAAATGGGCTGACTTCGAAATCCTGTCAACAACAACCCAAATCGCATCACATCCCCTATTCGATCGAGGTAAATAAGTCACAAAATCCATGGCGATGTGCTCCCAATTCCATTTAGGCACTTCTAGACTCTGTAGCAATCCACCAGGTCTCATCCTCTCAGCCTTGACCTATTGGAAATTCAAACATCGTGCTACAAATCCAGAGATATCGTTCCTCATGCTTTCCCACCAATAGTGCAACTTCAAGGCATAATACATTTCTTCTCACCGGGATGCACACTGTATCGACTACAATGGGCTTCATTAAAAATAGTCTCTTTCAAATCAATCTGGCTCGGAACCACCAATCTACCACGGAATCTCAGATATCCATCAGGAGCAACAGAAAAATCTTCTGACTGACCATTTTGGGCTTTAATCTTCAACTCATGAATATACGGGTCAGTTTTCTGCACTGCTCTAATGTCTTCAACAATCTATGGTTCTACCTAAATAGAAGAAACTATGAAATACCGATCACTTGGCTGAAATTGCCATCCAGAAGTCCCAAAATCGTCATGGACTTTGGATATACTCATCGACGTCAACATCACAGGTTGAGCTTTTCTACTCAAAGCATCGGCCACTAAATTCATCCGTAAAGGCTGATACTGAATCTCACAGTCAAAATCTTTGAGCAACTTCATCCAAAGACGTTGCCTCATATTCAAATCAGACTGTGTGAAGATATACTTCAAACTCTTGTGGTCCGTGTACACCACAAATTGCTCACCATACAAATAGTGACGCCAAATCTTCAAGGAAAAAATAATCGCAGCCAACTCATGAATGGGCTATCTCGTCTTATGGGGTTTCAACTGTCGAGAGGCATAGGCTATCACACGCCCGTTCTGCATCAACACGCATCCCAAACCACTCATAGAAGCATCAGAGCACACTATAAAACCTCCAGAACCCGAAGGCAATGCTAACACAGGAGCGGTAGTCAACTTCTCCTTGAGCAACTGGAAACTCGACTCACACTCATCAGTCCAAAAAAACTTCCTATCCTTCTGGGTCAATTGAGTCATTGGCTTGGCTATCGAAGAGAACTTCTCGATGAAACGTCTATAATAGCCAGTCAATCCTAAGAAACTACGGATCTCAGTAACATTCCTAGGTCATTTCCAGTTAAGAACTGCTTCGACCTTACTTGGATCTACAGAAATACCTTGTGTAGAAATGACATGACCCAAAAAGATAACCTTATCCAGCAGAATTCACACTTACTGAACATCGCATACAACTATGAGTCTCTCAGTTTCTATAACACCAATCTCAAGTGCTCTTTATGCTCTCTATAGCTCCTCGAATAACCAGGATGTCATCTATGAAGACGATCAGGACAAAAAGATCGATGTACTCACTAAAGACGCGATTCATCAAATCCATGAAGACAACAAGAGTATTCGTTAACCAAACGGCATCACAAGAAATTCATAATGCCCATATCTCGTCCTGAAAGCCGTCTTTGCTACATAAGCGTCTCTAATCTGCAACTGATGATAACCAGATCGTAGATCAATCTTAGAGTACACTATCGATCCTTGCAGTTGATCGAACAAGTCATCAATCCTCGGCAAAGGATACTTGTTCTTAATCGTCGCTTTATTAACTGCCGAAAATCACACACATCCTCATAGATCCATCCTTCTTCTTCACAAAGAGAATCAGATCTCCCCGAGGTGACATACTAGATCTAATGAATCCTTTCTCCAAAAGATCACGCAACTGATCCTTGAGTTCCTTCAACTCAGCTGGCGCCAACCAATACGGAGCTCTAGAAATCAGGGCTGTCCCTGGCACCAACTCTATGCTGAAGTCAATCTCTCGTCTCGGGAAAATCCAGGAATCTCATCCGGAAACACATCTGGGAAATCACGAGCAATAGGGACATCACTCAATCCTACTCTCGATTCATGGGAAACATCCAAGGCATAGATCATAAACCTAGAGTTCTCTAGCGACAACAAACCAAACATCTCCATGGCAGACACTAATGGAATCTCCATAGAAATCCCATTTCTCTCCAAATCGAGGTCTAAACCTCATTATACCATGGAAACAATCAACAGTCGCTCTATAATCCGACAACACATCCATACCCAAAATGCAGTCGAAATCTCTAATCCCCAGAGAAAATCAAATTCGTCACCAACACATTCTCATCAAACCTAATCACACAATCCAACACCACCTCACAGGACAATAGACTCACGCTAGCAGGAGTAGATACGGAGACAACATCACACAATGGGGTAGAATTCAACCCACACTCATACACAAACAAATCAGAAATAAAGGAGTGTGATGCTCCCATATCAAACAAAACTCGTGCAGGAAAATCAAAGATAAAGCAAGTACCTGCAATCACTCCCCCAGGTATCTCATCAGCTTGCTCTCTCGTCAAAGCATTCACCTGGGCCTGTAGCGGTCCCGAAAACTGAGGTCTCGAAGGTCCTCCAAACCTAGACGGTTCACGTGGTTGGAATCCAGATCGTTGGGACTGAGCGAAAGGTTGTAGTCTCTGCGAGGAACCACCAGCTGAACCTTGCTGCGACTGACTCAAGGCTGTCCACCCATCAAAGGACACACTTTAGCGAAATGTCCTGGTTGGCCACACTGATGACAAAGACCTCGAACTCCACGACACTATGAAGTCATATGCTTACCTCCACACTGACCACACGCTACTCCTCCTGAACCACTGCCACCAGAGCTAACAGAACCAGAGGAACTCGAATTCGATCGTCTCTTAAACTGCTTTCCTCGAGACTTGAACTTCTGGCGATTTGACTGTTGCGACGTTTGAGGAGGCTGAAACGCATACTTCCCTTCAGGCACAGGATGGAAACCACGCCCAGCTGTCGGCTGAACCTGATTCTACGCTTCCAACAAACTCTCCTCAATGTCCACCGCTCTATCCACTACTTCAGCATAAGTCGCAGGAGAACCAGCCAAAACCATACGAACAAATCAGGCTTCAAACCTCACATAAACTTGTTCCTCTTCGTCCTCTCCTGGTTAGAAACATGGGGAACATACGAAATAAGCGACGAAAACAGGGAAAGAAAACAAGGTCAAACATCAGTACGAAGAGCACTCATAAAACATGGAATATTCATATCATGATATGCATGAGGCTGTCAAGGATAATCGGTCATCTAGGCCAACAACTCAGCTGGCAAATCTCAATTGAGCCTCAACACCATGCACAACCAATCAACAGGGGTAAATCATCGATCCGTGATCTTCAGGTCCGTTGACCATTAAAACTCAGTGGTCTTCAGGCGCGACGACTCAGTCGGCCACCACCTCGATGATAGCATTGGACCTTTCAGGCACGACAACTCAGCCGGTCGATCACAATGCTAGCTCGACTCGGGTCATCAATCAAACATCAGGCTCAATATGTATGCATGAATGCCAGGAATATCAATTCTCACCTACATAAATCAACGTAAACAGAACAAGTAAAGCACATAACATCCAAGTCAAGTCTGTTCACGTAGACATCCAGATCACAGTATTCAGGTCATGTTGGACTATTCACATGCTTATGTCCAAAGCTGTTTAAACTAAGCTCAATTCGTACCTCAAACTAGCTTCTAATACCTCGACAAAAAGTAAAGCACATAACATCCAAGTCAAGTCTGTTCACGTAGACATCCAGATCACAGTATTCAGGTCATGTTGGACTATTCACATGCTTATGTCCAAAGCTGTTTAAATAAGCTCAATTCGTACCTCAAACAGCTTCTAATACCTCGACAAATCTCGCAGAACACAGATCCAACAGCCTGCTCAAATCTGCTACTCACGAGCTCCTCAAAAGCTCAACGGAAAATGCCTACAAGCCAAAATCCAGAAGATCTAAGGAACAGAAGAACGACTGGTCAAAAATCGCGAAGGTGCTCGAACCTACAAACACTTCGTGCTCCCTCAACTCGTCGATCTAAAGCTCCAAACTGGTCTCAATCGAAAACCCTAAGGAAGACGAGCTCAGCGCAACCAACCTTGCTCCAAACAGCGGCGTAAATCGACGGCAATCTTTAGAAACAAGGTTCGAATGAACAGTACTAATCGAGTTCTCGAGGAAGAAGATAAGAAAAATATCGGGTTCGAAAATCGACTAAGTGTTGATCGACACTTATATTTATATCCCCAAGTCAAAGCTACAGTGAAAGTCAATTACCAAAAATTTCAGATCTTAGCGCTATTCATATCTCAGCGCTAACTCAAATCTGGCTCCGCTATCTCAGATCTGAATTCTCTACACTAAACACACGCTACTAATCAAAACGACGTCGCACAAGAGTCCCGCTCGCTAACGCTAAACGACGTCGCGTTGACTTCAGATCTGAAACAGATCTCACGCACTCAAAACCGCTAACGTTCATCCAGATTTGACCAAATCTGAAATCCTCAAACCGCACTGGTCTACACCAAACTCACGAACCGGACCGGTCCACACAGTACCATTGACTAACACTTGACTCCTTTTCTCTAACCAAATCTGTTTCCTCTAGCAACACCAGATCTGACTCACCCCAAAACGACATCGTATCAGTCATACTCATCTAACGCCAAATCTGATATGTGCCAAATGACGCCGCATCACCTATACTCAACCCGCGCATACCCGGGTAATCCAAAACGACATCGTTTCGCTTCCCGCTCACGAAAACTCAATCGTACACGCGAGGAACAGATCTGGACACCCAGATCTTACTCAAATATTTTCAGGCCCCGTGCTAATTAACAAGGATTAATAGCACAATTAAGCACATAATCACGGAAGCATAAAATAGGGCTAATAATTTTCGAAATAAAGTTGAGCCTGAACCAATTCATATCTTCAACATAGTCATAATTAAAATACGATTTAGATCCAAACTCATACAACAACAGGTAATCACAAATCAAATCAACAACGATCCTTCAATTACATATAACCTCAGGGCATCCCTCGGATCAATACATAATATAATAACTGGAGTTCAAGGAAATGGGGAAGTCGACCAGCTGGGTTTCCAGTCTGCCTAGCTGGTTACCTGAAGATCCTGCAAATGGGCAACGCAGACCCAAACAACACAAAAGCAGGAAAATAAATACGAGGTCAAGCCTCAGTACGAAGATCCATCCCCTGGATCAATACATAATATAATAACTGGGAGTTCAAGGAAATGGGGATCGACCAGCTGGGTTTCCAGTCTGTCCAGCTTGGTTACCTGAAGATCCTGCAAATGGGCAACGCAGACCCAAACAACACAAAAGCAGGAAAAGGATACGAGGTCAAGCCTCAGTACGAATGAGCACTAATATAACAGCAAAACATAAACATGCAGTATTCTAAGTCATGAATGCATGTGGCTGTCAAAGAACATCGGTCATCAAGGCCTGCTAATCAGCTGGCAGTAATCTCAATCGAGCCTCTATTCCCGCACAGTGTATCAACCGGGGAAATCATCGGTCCGTGATCTTCAGGCCCGTCAGCCATCACAGCTCGGTGGTTTTCAAACACAACTGATCAGTTGGTCACCACTCCGATGATAGCGTTGTACCTTTCAGACATGACACATCTGTCTGCCGGTCACAACGTGGCTCCATCTCAGGTTCTCAATCGATCAAAGGCTCAATATGTATGCATGAATGCCATAAAATTCAAATCTGATTTCAACATGCATATAACATGTAAACAGGACATATCAATTCAATCAAGATGTTCACGTAAACACAGAAATCACATAGCACAGATTTCTTGCCTCAAATACTAGCACGCTATGTCTAAGATGTTAACAAAAGCTCAACTCTCTGTTAAGGAATCTCATATCTTAGTTCACAGCTGAATTTCTAAAGCATACTACCTATGGTCAGAACTCAAATCTGGTTCTACCTATCGAAGAAGCTTCTAACAGCTAGAACTAAGCTTAAAACAACCGAAATCACTTACCCAAAAGCTCAAGAGAGCGGAAGAACTCTCGGGTCTAGCTTCACGAAAACGTTCGATCAACACTGCTACTTCACGTTCCTCTCCAGCATCGACTCAGGCCACCTAACTGGCATCAATCGAAAGAGCTACTCAAGACGAGCTCAACGCCACCAGTCTCGCTCCAAACAATGGCGGAAATCGACGGTAAATTACCGGAGAAGGGTTCGAATGAACAGTATCTATCGAGGGTTTCGAAGAAGGAGATAAGAAATATCGGGTTCGAAAAATACTCTAAGTGTCGAGCAGCACTTGGTATTTAAATCCCTCAAGTCACTACTGTTATCCTTAATTCAGATCCCTCATACGCTAAGGCAAACGTCCCTCCAAACTGAATCCATCTTTCGCCCTCTACTGATACAATTCAGACATTCCAATGCCCTTATAACTCATATAGCAAACGACGTCGCTCCAACTTATCAAAACGACGTAGCAGAGCTTCCTCTGCTGAAACAGATCTCTCCCTCTAGCGACATCTGAACAACGTTAATAACCAGCAATCAACTCACTCGTGTTGACTAACACGTGGCATCATCTCGCACGCACGCAAATTCTCGTGCAAAGGTGCTGCTGGCGTACATCATCTCGCACGCCCGCAAATTCTCGCGCAAAGGTGCTGCTGGCGTAGCTTCTCCCAGCGATGAATCTCAAATCTGAAATACTACTGGAATCATTTCCCGATAGGAAAATGCAACTGCTGGACTCCAAATTCGACGCAGATCTCACTCGACCACCAACCTCTCACTACTGATCACTCTACGTCTAAATCTGAGCACCCAGAAATCACAATTTCCGTGACAAATCTTAATCCAAAAGCTGATGAACCATTAAATCATACTTAACCGATTTCTAGTCCTCACACTCTCCCCCACTAGAAATCAATTTCGTCCTCGAAATCGTTAAGTCATCAAATCAAGATCACAACAGCAAGATAGCTTATTTATGGCACACTATACTAGACACCATTCCTAATAAACTCATGCCATACTGCTTAGCAAAACTCAACACTAAACAGAATCTCAATTCAGCAGCAAAATCACTCAAATCACAAAATCAATCAAACTAGAAGTTACCTGAAACGCTGCTGTTATAGCTCAAACAGATGAGGCCACTCCTGTCTCATCTTTTCCTCAACTTCCCAAGTAGCTTCTTCACGCCCATGCTTTCTCCATTGGACCATCACCAATGGTATAACCTTATTCCTCAACTGCTTCTCCTTCCTATCCAGAATCTGCACTGGATATTCGACATAGCTCAGGGTCTGGTCTAGCTCTACTTCATCAGTCCTCAGCACATGGGATGGATCTGGTTCATATTTTCTCAACATTGACACATGAAACACATCATGCATCGCTGCTAACTCATCAGGCAGCTTCAATCTACAAGCCAACTGTCCAATCCACTCAACAATCTCAAAGGGACCAACGAATCTAGGAGCTAACTTACCCTTGAATCTGAATCTCATAACACTCTTTAAAGGAGAAATCTTGAGAAATACACGATCGCCAACCTCAAATTCTAACAGTCTGCGTCACTTATTAGCATAGCTAGCATATCTATCTTGTGCAGCTTTCATTCTACTCCGAATCAATTCGACCTGATCTTTCATATGCTGCACAAACTCAGGAGTAGAAAGCTGTCTTTCACCAACTTCTTCCAAACAAATCGGTGATCTACACTTTCGACCATATAAAGCTTCAAACGGAGCCATTCCAATAGTCACTTGGTAGCTGTTGTTGTAGAAAAACTCAACTAAGGACAAAGAATCCTGCCAGCCACAACTGAAATCCATCACAACTGCACGCAGCATATCTTCTAAAGTCTGAATGGTCCTATCAGATTGGCCATCTGTCTGGGGGTGATAAGCAGTACTCATAGCCAATCTTGAAACCATAGCTGCTTGCAAACTCTTCAAAAATCTAGAGGTGAATCTCGGATCTCTATCTGAAACTATCGAAACAGGCACTCCATGCAATCTAGCCACATGGTCGACATACAACTTCGCCATTTTCTTCATCGAACACCTCACGTCATAGGGAATGAAATGGGCTGACTTCAAGAGTCTATCAATTACCATCCAAATCGTATCGCATCTCCCTACTCGATCGAGGTAGATGAGTCACAAAATCCATGGCGATGTGCTCCCGATTCCATTGGGGCACTTCTAAACTCTGGAACAATCCACCAGGTCTCATTCTTTCCGCCTTGACCTGCTGTCAATTCAAACATCGAGCAACAAAACCAGAAATGTCGCTCTTCATGCCTTCCCACCAGTAGTGAGATTTCAAAGCATGGTACATCTTCTTCTCCCCCAGATGTACGCTATAACGACTGCAATGCGCTTCATTCAGGATAGTCTCTTTTAAATCAATCAAGTTTGGGACCACCAATCTACCACGAAATCTCAGACACCTATTCTAAGCAATAGAGAAATCTTCAGACTGACCATTCTGGGCCTTAATCCTCAACTCATGGATATACGGATCAGTCCTCTGCGCCTATCTGATGTCACTCACAATCTGTGGTTCAACCTGAATCGAAGAAACTATGTAGTACTGATCACTCGGCTGGAATCTCCAACCAAAAGTACTCAACTGCTCGTGGACTCTCGAGATACTCAAGGATGTTAGCATCGCAGGCTAGGCTTTCCTACTCAAAGCATCGGCTACCAAGTTCATCCGCCCAGGCTGATACTGGATCTCACAATCAAAATCCTTAAGCAACTCCATCCAACAACTTTGCCTCATATTCAAATCTGACTGGGTGAAGATATACTTCAAACTCTTGTAGTCGGTGTACACCACAAACTCCTCACCATACAGATAGTGTCGCCATATCTTCAAGGCAAACAAAATCGCAGCCAACTCTAGATCATGAACGGGGTATCTCATCTCATGAGGCTTCAACTGTCGAGACGCATTCGCAATCACGTACCCGTTATGCATCAAAACACATCCTAACCCACTCAGAGAAGCATCGGAGCACACCAAAAAACCTCCAGAACCCGAAGGCAAGGTCAAAACAGGAGCAGTAGTCAACTTCTCCTTCAGCATCTGAAAACTCGACTCACACTCAGCAGTCCAAACAAATTTATTTTCCTTCTGGGTCAACTGAGTCATCGGCCTGGCTATCGAAGAGAACTTCTCAATGAAACGCCTATAATAGCCAGCCAATCCCAAGAAACTACGGATCTCGGAAACATTCCTAGGTCGCTCCCAGTTAAGAACTGCTTCGACCTTACTAGGATCCACAGAAATTCCTTGTGCTGAAATCACATGACCCAAGAAGATAACTCTGTCTAGCCAAAATTCACACTTGCTGAACTTGGCATAAAGTTGTGAGTCTCTCAGTCTCTGCAACACTAGCCTCAAGTGCTCTTTATGCTCTCTGAAACTCCTCGAATACACCAAGATGTCATCTATGAAGAAAATCACGAATCGATCAATGTACTCGCTAAAGACGCGATTCATCAAATCTATGAACACAACAGGAGCATTCATCAATCCAAACGGCATCACAAGAAACTCGTAATTCCCGTATCTCGTTCGGAAAGCTGTCTTCGCTACATCAGCATCTCTAATCCGCAACTGATGATAGCCAGATCGCAAATCAATCTTCGAGTACACGGCCGATCCTTGAAACTGATCGAACAAGTCATCAATCCTCGGCAACGGATACTTTTTCTTCACTGTCGCTTTCTTCAACTACCGAAAATCAACGCACATCCTCATAGATCCATCTTTCTTCTTCACAAACAGAATCGGAGCTCCCCAAGGTCGAATGAAGCCTTTCTCAAGAAGATCTCTCAACTGATCCTTGAGTTCTTTCAACTCTGCTGGCGCCAACTGATACGGAGCTCTAGAAATCGGGGCTGTACCAGACACCAACTCTATGTTGAAATCAATCTCTCGTCTCGGAGGAAATCCAGGAATCTCATCCGGAAACACATCTGGGAACTCTTGAGCAATCAGAACCTCGCTCAACTCCACTCTCGACTTATGGGAAACATCTGGGCATAGATCATAAACCCTGAATGCTCTAGCGACAACAAACTAAACATCTCCATGGCTGACACCATAGGAATCTTAGGTCGCGAATCAGCACCATAGAACTCCCATTTCTCTCCAGATCGAGGCCTAAACCTCACCACACCATGGAAACAATCAACGGTCGTTCTATTCTCAGTTAGCACATCCATACCCAAAATACAATCAAAATCTCGAATTCCCAAAACAATCAGATGGGTCATCAAAGCATGTTCATCAAATCTAATCAAGCAATTCAACACCACCTCTCGGGACAACAGGCTCACACCAGCAGGGGTGGACACAGAGAAAACATCACATAGTGGGGAATAACTCAACCCACGCTCATACACAAACAACTCAGAAATGAAGGAGTGTGATGCTCCAGTGTCAATCAAAACTCGTGCAGGAAAATCAAAGATAAAGCATGTACCTTGAATCACTCCCGTAGGTATCTCATCAGCCTACTCTCTCATCAAGGCATTCGCTTGAGCTTGCTGCGGTCCCGGAAACTGAGGTCTCGAAGGTACTCCAAACCTAGAAGGCTCATCGAGGTTGGAATCCAGATCGTTGGGATGGAACAAAAGGCTGATGTCGCTGCGAAGAACCACCAGCGGAACCTTGCTACGACTGACCCAAAGACTGCCTTCCCATCAAAGGAAACGCTCTAGCAAAATGTCCCGGTTGTCCACAAAGATGACAAAGACCTTGAACTCCACGACACTACGAAGTCTCATGCTTCCCTCCGCACTGTCCACAAAACACATCGCCAGAACTACTGCCACCAGAACTCACAGAACCAGAGGAACTCGAATGCGCCTTCTTCTTAAAATGTTTGCCTCGCGGTTTGAACCTCTGACGATTCGATTGTTGCAACCCTTGAGGAGACTGAAACGATTGCGACACATCTTGCACCGGTTGAAAAGTGCGCCCTACCGACGGTTGAACCAGAGCCTGTGCCTCCAACAAACTCTCCTCAATATCTACAGCCCTATCCACGGCCTCAGCATAAGTCGCAGGTGAACCAGACAATACCATCCGGAACAAATCAGGCCTCAAACCCTTCAGAAACTTGTTACTCTTAGTCTTCTCCTGGTTAGCTACATGGGGAACATACATCAAAAGCGAAGAGAACTGTCTGGCATACTCGGCCACCTTCATATTCCCTTGCTTCGGGTTGTCGAACTCTCGCTCACGACTGTTGTAGTAGGACTCTGGGGTATACTCCTGTCGGAACGCTACACAGAAGCTCTCCCAAGTAATCACAGCCCCACTCTCACGCATGATACGGGAAGTACCTCTCCACCAGCGTTGCGCATTATCTCTCAACTGCAACACCTCTAGCTTCAATCTCTTCTCAGGAGCGTACTCCAAAGTATCAAACAACTCTTCCATCTAAACTAGCCAACCTTCAGCCATCAAACCTCCTCAGCGCCCGCGAACGTAGGAGGATTCGTCCGCTGAAACCTTGCCTGAACTAACTCCATCTCGCCAATCTGTCTTGTCACATACTCTACCTCTGCCTGTCTCTCTCGACGACGCAAAGGAATGTTCTGCTGAATGCCCTCATCACTATCCGAGGCCCTAGACTCCTCAGAGGAACGTCTAGGAGTCCTACCTCTACCTCTTCTCGGTGGCATCTAATCAAATCTCAAGGTAAGAACTAACAGCAGATAATCACAGAGACAAGTAAAATAATCACATAAGCCACAGAGTCAATCAAAATCAAATCCAAACTCTGTGCCTAGACTCGATTGTTATCAAAGGAAAACGATCTTATCCCAGTTAGCTCTGATACCAAAAGTGTCAGGCCCCGTGCTAATTAACAAGGATTAATAGCACAATTAAGCACATAATCGCGGAAGCATAAAATAGGGCTAAAAATTTTCGAAATAAAGTTGAGACTGAACCAATTCATATCTTCAAAATAGTCATAATTAAAATACGATTTAGATTCAAACTCATACAACAACAGGTAATCACAAATCAAATCAACAACGATCCCCCAATTACATATAACCTTAGGGCATCCCCTGGATCAATACATAATATAATAACTGGGAGTTCAAGGAAATGGGGATAGACCAGCTGGGTTTCCAGTCTGTCCAGCTTGGTTACCTGAAGATCGTGCAAATGGGCAACGCAGACCCAAACAACACAAAAGCAGGAAAAGAATAAGAGGTCAAGCCTCAGTACGAATGAGCACTAATATAACAGCAAATCATAAACATGCAGTATTCTAAGTCATGAATGCATGTGGCTGTCAAAGAACATCGGTCATCAAGGCCTGCTAATCAGCTGGCAGTAATCTCAATCGAGCCTCTATACCCGCACAGTGTATCAACCGGGGAAATCATCGGTCCGTGATCTTCAGGCCCGTCAGCCATCACAGCTTGGTGGTTTTCAGACACAACTGATCAGTTGGTCACCACTCCGATGATAGCGTTGTACCTTTCAGGCATGACACATCTATCTGCCGGTCACAACGTGGCTCTATCTCAGGTTCTCAATCGATCAAAGGCTCAATATGTATGCATGAATGCCATGAAATTCAAATCTGATTTCAACATGCATATAATACGTAAACAGAACATATCAATTCAATCAAGTTGTTCACGTAAACACAGAATTCACATAGCACATATTTCATGGCTCAAATACTAGCACGCAATGTCTAAACTGTTAACAAAAGCTCAACTCGTACCTTAAATTCTCAGTACGCTACCTCAACAGATCTCACCAGACACAGAAATTACAGCCTGCTCAAAATCGCTACCTCGCTGGTCACGTTCAACACAGCAGGGACTTTCCTGGAGCTCAATTCTGTTAAGGAATCTCATATCTTAGTTCACAGCTGAATTTATAAAGCATACTACCTACGACCAGAACTCCAATCTGGTTCTACCTATCGAAGCAGCTTCTAACAGCTAGAACTAAGCTTAAAACAACCGAAATCACTTACCCAAAAGCTCAAGAGAGCGGAAGAACTCTCGGGTCTGGCTTCACGAAAACGTTCGATCATCACTGCTACTTCACGTTCCTCTCCAGCGTCGACTCAGGCCACCTAACTGGTATCAATAGAAAGAGCTACTCAATACGAGCTCAACGCCACCAGTCTCGCTCCAAACAACGTCGGAAATCGACGACAATTTACCGGAGAAGGGTTCGAATGAACAGTATCTATCAAGGGTTTCGAAGAAGGAGATAAGAAATATCGGGGTCGAAAAATACTCTAAGTGTCGAGAAGCACTTGGTATTTAAATCTTTCAAGTCACTATTGTTATCCTTAATTCAGATCCCTCATACGCTAAGGCAAACGTCCCTCCAAACTGAATCCAGCTTTTGCCCTCTGCTGATACAATTCAGACATTCCAATGCCCTTATAAATCATATAGCAAACGACGTCGCTCCAACTTAACAAAACGACGTAGCAGAGCTTCCACTGCCGAAACAGATCTCTCCCTCTAGCGACATCTGAACAACGTTAATAACCAGCAGTCAACTCACTCGTGTTGACTAACACGTGGCATCATCTCGCACGCCCGCAAATTATCACGCAAATGTGCTGCTGGCCTAGCTTGTCCCAGCGATGAATCTCAAATCTGAAATACTACTGGAATCATTTCCCGATAGGAAAATGCAACTGCTGGACTCCAAATTCGACGCAGATCTCACTCGACCACCAACCTCTCACTGCTGATCACTCTACGTCTAAATCTGAGCACCCAGAAATCACAATTTCCGTGACAAATCTTAATCCAAAAGCTGATTAACCATTAAATCATACTTAACAAATTTCTAGTCCTCACAAATATGATCCGTTCTATACCAAATATGAATATCCGAGAATCACCAATAGAAAAACCAAATCCTTCAAATCTGAAAACCCGATGGTTAACTTCTCTATTAGCTAATCCTCTCCCAGATCTGATTAACTAATAAATTACCAAATTAACAATTTATAGTCCTCACAAGGTGCACCTGCATATTCCCTTCCATATTCTTCTGCATGTGACCATGTTGAGATGGTATATGAAGAAATTCTCCTAGCACAGACATATCGCAGTCTCAGTGACTCCCACAGTGTTTCATTATTTTCGCAGACAGCTACTCAACTTCAGGATCTGGTGTCCAGCATCAGTTTGGAGACATTAAAATCTCAAGAGCTCCTGAATTCCTTCAAATCATATTTCAATGAGTGGATTAAGTCTCTAAAGCTCAGTGTCGATGACCTACGTACGTCACATGTTGCGCTGGTCAACAAACAGTGGAGACAGTACTTGGATTTGCTCAGGAGGGGAGACAAGCTCAAAGCTGACCTTTCCTCGGAGATTAAATCAACTAGACTGATGCTATATGAAGAGGCATAGAAACAATCGTCTGAAGTAAATTCATGCCTCGCCTCCCTCTGCTCTCAACTCGCAAAAGTAGTTTCTCATCTATAAGAGAGCTGGTGATGTCAAAAATGGGGAAGGTGGTAGCAGCAGTAGCAGAAAAGGGGAGAGTAACAGTAGTGACAGATATAGAGACGGCGGTGGGAAGCGCATATGGTTTTGAGAAAGATTGTTTTCAGTTTTGAGGAATATGTTTTCAGAAGAAATATTAGTTCTTGTACTCAGCAATTTTCGTTGATTAATAAAAGAGAATTTTTGCTGCTAAGTTTTGTCATCACCAAAAAGGGGAATTGTTAAGAATAAGATTTAAGTTTTGGTGATAACAAATTCAAGAAATTGAATAGATTACAGCAGTACGATGAAGAGCTGAATAGAACAGCTCAGAAAGTCACAGACCAGCTCAGAGCGTGTTGATCATCTAAGAGTAGGCAGATCATATCAGAATGACGTATATCAGATCAGAGCATTCTAATAGTTTATGGCGACATATTTCATCTTAGAGAAAGCTTAACTGTGTACAGTGTAGCTTCTCAGCTCAGGACGTCGGATTTCAGCTCAGAGCAAGTCGAACAGCTCAGAACATCGGATTTAGAGCAAGTCGAACAGCTCAGAACATCGAATTTCAGCTTAGAGCAAGTAGATCAGTTCAGAAAGTCACGTTCAGTTCAGGGCAAGCAAAACAGCTTAGAGTGACTCAGAACAGTTCAGATTGAAGTTTCGAAATCAGAACAATTCTTTAGTTCAGGAATCAGCTTAGAGAAGATTCAGATCGGAGCTTCATACAAATAAAAGCTTACAGTAGACCACGGGTATGTACAACTTAGAGCAGCGCTCAGAGTTTAGAAGAAAACAACTTAAGACTAAGACAGCGGAGGAAACAGCTTAGAGCGAGAACTGCACAGAGACCAGCTCAAAGCTCAAGAACAGCTTTCAGTGAGCATATAAGAATTCAGAGCTTGAAGAGCTAAGATGTTATCAGTTTATAGAACAGCTCAGAAAATAGTTGCCAGATCAGCTTAGTATTGTATATCAGATCAGACATGAAATAAGAATTAGTTCAGCAGAGATCAGCTCAGACAGTTTTGGATCAGATAGCAAGAGCAGATTACAATTTTTCACGTAACATCTCAGAGCTTACAAGCTTTCAGATCAATCTACAGAGAACAACTCAGAGCGTACAAATATCAGTTCAGACGTGATTCTATCAGAGATCAGATCAATCATATGCTTAATAACTGGCTAAATCACAGGATGTTATTTATGGACCTAACGGCATCATTCCTGTGATTCTGGTAGAAGGAATGGAAAGTTCTTCAAAGATGGAAAGAAGATCAACTAGCCAGTATAGCAAATCAATTGCAGATTGATGGAGCTGAAGATCTCTAAAGAGCGATGAACATAAGTGACGTACGAATCATTTTTGAATCGAAACATCCCTTTTGAATTCACAACATTTTTGCAAGCGCTAAACAACCCTCATGATATTTACTGTTACGCTGCAAAAATTACATCGCGCACAAAAGCTCACTGCTCATCATCATCTTTGTTACAACCTGCTCTCAAAAGCAACAGATTTATATTCATTTGAGTTTTAACCACAATGTGGTAATGTTTCTTGATCTTAAATCAAAAACAGAGTGCATAGAGAGTGTGAAATCTTAAACAGCTTAGAGCCAACGTTATATTTGCGGAACATATTGCGCATTTGTTTCTGTTGTAGAAGTTTTAGGAGTTCTTACAGCTTGCAGGCTGTCGGATCGAGTTAGAACAGGAGCTGCTGTAATCAAATCTTCTAATGGAATCTTTCCTGTACAAGGAAGAAGGGGAGATGTAGGAGTTTAAGCTCCGAACTTACAGAAACAAACTCTTGACTCTCTTTACTTTACCGCACTTAGTTTTAATTACTTCTTTCAGCTTTCATTTACCTGTTCATTGTCGACCGAGTTCATTCATCACATAATCTATGTTACTCGAGAGAACAATAGCACACTGAGATCCTCCAACCCCCCCCTCTTCTGAACTCCCGAGCTGTATTTTAACTCCATTTTCGATCCAACAATCTGGAATCACTTTATTCACATATAGAACACCCTCATCACTGACTCGATATTCTGACTGGTGTCCAGTGACTTTTACCACTGAATTCTGAATATTCGGATTAAATTTTTGTTCTTCTTTAATCCTTATCAACAATTCTGGTTCAGCTTGAATTGCACAGATTCTGATAGGTTGTGTATCAGTTTCCACTTTTAAACCAGCAGTGCAAAAATATTCAATTAATCGAGATACACCTATCGTAGATAAGGATAAAGTACGTAGCTTTCCACTCAAAGCATCAGTAGCTGCATTCGAATTTCCAAGATAGTACTTGATTTCCCAATCAAAATCTTTTAGCAATTCTAACCAGCGTCTCTGTCTCATATTCAATTCATCTTGCGAAAAAAAATACTTCAAAATTTTATGATCAAAATAAATTTCAAAAGTCTCACCATAATTAGTGACACCGGATATTTAAAGCAAATACAATGGCTATGAGTTCAAGATCATGAATCGAGTATCTGGTCTCATGTTGATTCAATTGGCGTGATGCATATGCTACTACTCGATCTTTTTGCGTCATTATACATACCAAACCTCTGTGAGACGCATCACAATAGACAGTAAAATGATCCGGACCTGAAGTAGTAGTTAACACTTGTGCACTGGTCAATCTCCTTTTCAGCTCAATGAAATTGGCTTCACACTCTTCTGTCCAGACATAATGCATATTCTTCTGAGTTAGCTGAGTACTTGGCTTTGCAATGCTGGAGAATCCCTCAATGAATCTACGATAATAGCCAGCTAATCCCATAAAATTACGTATTTCTGGAATAGATATATGTCTAGGATAGTTGATTACTGCCTCAACCTTGTTAGGATCAACAGAAATTCCATCATCTGAGATTATATGCCCAAGAAACACAACTCGATTTTAACCAAAATTCACACTTAGACAGCTTAGCATATAAATGTGTTGTTCGCAAAATCTGCAAAATGATTCTCAAGTACTCTGCATGCTCAGTACGGTTCTTTGAATAGATCAGAATATCATCAATGAATATTATAACAAACTTATAAATATTTCTAAAATATTCGATTCATTAATCCCATAAACAATGCTGGAGCATTTGTCAATCCAAACGGCATGACTATAAATTCATAATGGTCATACCTTGTTCTGAAGGCAGTATTAGGAATATATTCTTCTCGAACTCTCAACTGATGATATCCTGATCTCAAATCAATTTTAGAATAAATAGATGAGACTTGCAATTGATCAAACAAATCATCTATTCGAGGCAATGGATATTTATTCTTTACCGTAGGTTTTTTCTGTTGGCGATAATCGATACATAACCTCGTGGACCTATCTTTCTTTCGTAAAAATAACACAGGAGTGCCCCAAGGGAAAACGCTTGGTCTGATGTACCCTTTGGCAAGAAAATCCTCAAGCTGTTCCTTTAGTTCTTTCAATTCTACAGGTGCCATTCTGTAAGGAGCTTTCGATATTGGTTGCGCACCTGGAATTAATTCAATGCTGAAATCGATCTCCTAAACTGGAGGCAAACCAGGAATTTCGTCTGGGAAGACGTCTGCAAATTCCCTAACCACTGGTATATCTACCAAATCTGGGATATAATTCAATACATCCACTGCATTCACTAAACATCCTTCTGCAATAAACTTGCCATGGATAATACAAATATCAAAGGAATTAGCTCTCGAACCCTTACCATAGAATTTCAATTCAGCTGTCATTTCTGGTCTGAATCTGACTAGTTCCTAGAAATGATCTACGATTGCTCTGTGCTTGGTTAATGTATCAATGCCAACAATAAAATCAAAGTCTGATAAACTAAGCAGTATACAATCTAATTCAATCACATTTCCCTTGTACTGTAGTTCATAATTCCTAACCACTCTCACTGATACCATTCCTTCACCCAACAGTGATGAAATAGCAACTAAAACAGGTAATGGCTCATATCGCAATGAATGTGTCATGACAAATTTTTCAAAGATAAAAGTATGGGATGCACAGGTATCTATCAACACATATGCAGTATAACTAGCAATGAAACAGCTACCTGCAATGACATCATCTGGTGCAGCCTGAGCTTGATCTTCAGTGAGTGCAAAGACTCTTGCCTGTTGTCGTGGAGGTTGGTTCACCGCGCTGGCCTAATTTGCGCTTGTGGTTGAAACGAATGCACTGCACCAGAGTTCCTCTCAGGAGGATGCATGTCAGGCCTCGTGCTCTAAACAAAGTAAAAACACACAAACACATGCGGAAGCTATCAAAAAGCGGGTAAAATTTTTTTTTGCTTTTGGCCTGACGGTTTAAACAATATAATTTAAAATACCTATCCCAGTTTATAAAAACAACCAACAGTATAGCATAACAACAACAACAACAACATGTATCAGACTCCAACAATAATACAACACCAAAGGCTAACTGTACTGATACATATAAATATGCTATACGCTACTGGGATACTCTAACCACCTCCTGGGGCGCCACCAGCTGGGTTAAAACCACGACCAGCTGTATGTTAGAGTAGATGCCCAACTAGCCAACTTGTGGCGTGTGGGTTTATTGACTCTTGTATATGACAATCTTTATTTATGAAATTCGCATTTATTTATGGCATTCTTTATCTTCATTATGATTATAATGTTAACAATTGTGTTGGATAAAGACCTAGAATGCACCATAGTGTATGTTAGATGTGATAGTGGATATGATGGCTATCATGAAACACATCTAATAGTCACTGTGAATTCTGAACTCGTTCCTAGTCGATTGG
>KV010254.1:0-12102 GCA_001598015.1 Dorcoceras hygrometricum | reverse complement strand
GCAGTTATAGTGAAAGAAAAGCAGACATACATCACTAACTATATAAAATAATCGCTAAGACATAAAACAAGGTCGTTAAGTTTTATGAATTACCCTCCCACTATTTTAACGATTTCACCACCCTCTAATGAAATCGAGAAAGCAAGTTTCTTTAGTGGGTACACGGAGCCCAATCAAGCGATCATGGACCCGAATAATATCAGCTATCCATGACGGCAGTTATAGTGAAAGAAAAGCAGACATACATCACTAACTATATAAAATAATCGCTAAGACATAAAACAAGGTCGTTTAGTTTTATGAATTACCCTCCCACTATTTTAACTATTTCACCACCCTCTAATGAAATCGAGAAAGCAAGTTTCTTTAGTGGGTACACGGAGCCCAATCAAGCGATCATGGACCCGAATAATATCAGCTATCCATGACCCCCAAAAGGTAGTTTCTGATTGCAACCGGTGCAACCTCCATGTATTCACCTCACGTCCAGTAAGGGCCCAATAATATGACGCCGTTTACTATCACGTGTCAAGATGACCCATCAATGTTGAGTCGTGAAGGACGGTCCCCTTAACGTCCCCAATAATATGAGCCAACGTTAAAGGAAGTTCCAACCGAACTCACAACAATTGTCAATGGCGTGGACAGCTTTTCGGCATACATGACCCCCTCAATAATATGAGTCGGGCCATGTATACGGGTAGCATCGACGTACACCCATTGTTGATGGAAGGTAGGGATAATTTAAACAAATTTAAATTTCCTTTAGTTTATCGAATAAACATTTATCTTGATATTATTTTTAAATCATATTTAAAACGAGGGATTTTATTTTCGAAAAATTTGGTCTCATGCATTTATTTTAAATCAAATTTAAAACATGCAACATGCGGATTCAACTAACTATATATCACATATATAAAAACATTGGGATGATCGATCGCGAGAGCTATGCGGTCCGTGGTTGCCATACACGGACCTGGGTCCAATCCTAGGGGTAATGCAATATGCAATGCAATCCTATTACAATGCTTCCGGTTTTACAGATCTTCGGTCTTCAATATCCTTGATCGTCATTGTCCACTGTCTTCGGATGTCCTCCCACTAAATCTAGTAATTTTACATTTAAATTTACCATGACATATAAGGGATACATTTATCAAGGGGTGGGAACGGGCCACAAACAGGCCCACTTTAAATAATGAAAATCAATAACATTTACAAACCGAAATCACGAAAACCTATCGCATACACCTAACAAATTGGGCACGGCTCTCGATCATCCAATCATGCAGATAATCTAATTAACATGCATAATTTTAAATAATCAAATTTTTATCCATAAAATCATATTTTAATTACGAAATCGCATTTTATAAATAAAATCGTATTTTGTCGATAAAATCAAATTTTAATCAACAAAATCATATTTAATTTATAAAATCATATTTAAAAATTAAAATCGTATTTTGCAATTTAATTTGTATCAAATTGGCTTAAAACAATTCTAGGCCCAAAAATCTCAAAATTTCAAAATCGACCAAAACGGGCCCGATATCGAATATCGGCCCGAAAACTTCACGGGCTGCCCGGGACAGGCCCGAACTAAACCCTAGAAGAAATCAGCCGTCACGACATCGCCGGAGCATCGCCGGGAGGCGGCCGCCGCCGTGCACAAATCAACAGCACCATCGTCGCACATCGAAGCAGAAATGTCCGGCCATCACCGCGCGACACTTGTGCGCAAGATTTTGTCATCGGCCGCCGCTCATTAGCGCAACGGGTTGCGCACACCAGCAGCAATTGGTCGTCCTCCATGCGAGAAGTAGGCGGCCAACTCTCGGCCGCCATGCGCATCCAGTGCGCATGTCGCGCGCGCACATGCGTGCGGGGAGGGGCGCCGCCGTGCGCGGCGGCGTCGTGGCCATGATCAAAAATTTTTGTTTCGATTTTAAAACGAGATCTGATGCAACATGGCACTACTGTATTGATCAGATCCGAACCTTGGCTCTGATACCACTGTTGGGGAACCTTGGCGGATCCGGATCACGCCTCACGGTGAAGCAGCGGAAGAACAAAAATTGGGCCGGGAGACGATCAATACAATTCAAAACATGCAATCTATGAACCATTCATAGGGTGTTTTAGTTAATTACCTTGCTGGCAACTCGTGCCTGGCTCCGACAAGTTTCGCGAGGAAACCGGCACTTCACGGTAGGCGGCGGTAGATTATGTCAATCAGGTCCACGACCGGAAGGGAGACTCCTTCGTCAGCCTGCACTAGAAGGCCTGACGAGATCGGCGCGGACGGATTCTCCTCGTCAAGTTGGTCGGAACAAGGCGGCGGCGGCGCAAGGCGGCGGCGGCGGCGCAAGGCGGCGGCGGCGGCTTTTGAGGAGAGGAGGGAGGCGGCCACTAAGATGCTAGGGTTAGGGTTGTGAGTAATTAATTGATTAATGTCTCCTAAGTCTACATTAAGTAGACAAGCAATAGACTTGGACCGGCCCAACGGTCGCGGGTCCAACGGATGAACATTCGGTTCATCCCTATCACCGTGACTTCATCGTAACTCCGATCGCCGATTAGATCGGACCGATCGACTCAGTTTCCAAAACCTAATACTATGATCTGAAAAACCATTTTTCAGAACCCCAGTGCAAAATGACCGTTTTGCCCCTCAACAGCGGGAAATCACGATTTGACCCCTGTTGACTTTTGGGAAGTCACACTCCCCAAAATCCTCTTCTCATGCTCAACACATTGAGCTCAGTATCCGTGTGGGAATCTCGAATCCAGTACTTGTGTGACCCTCAATGGTTCAGGGATACAGCTAGCCGCGGGCCCACAACCATCGTGGCTCCAGAATCACAATTCCGGACTTGCCCATCGGATCATGGTAAGAGCGTCTAGCAACATCACCCCATGATCCCCTAGGTATCACTGATAGTGCCTGCAAGAACCATTTGGTCGTGGTTAGCGTACAGTACGGTCCTTTCAATCCATATATCCCGATCAGATCAACGACCATTGGTAAATCGAGAGTCGCTAAAGATCCGATAGCTATGCATACATCTTGGAGATCGAATAGTGACATCGCGAGTGCAACTAGGTAAACACATTTACCTAAAACACTTCTAGTACTCTGGACAGAGATTTACACACTATTATCCCCTCAGATAGCATAGGATATCCACACATGTCTGCGAGCGGTGAATCCTCGACAACGATGCATCGAATCCTACATGCATCGAGGTCTCACCCAATCCCGCCGCCTAATGACCCCAAGTGAGTCGGCAAACGAGTCAAAGTGAGACGCCTATCATGTAGAGTCTCAATGACGTTTCGAGTCATGAGGACTAATCAATACAACCAAGACCTCGGACTTATCCACTCGACAAATGGTAACCACTTGGAAAGTCCGAACGAGGGTAGTTCGATAGATCACCAGGTCACTATCTATCTGCATGCTCAGAACATCACAATGTTCCCTATCAATGAAACATGGTACTTCGCATCGCAGATACTAGTCTCGAGCTCAGGCGGCCTTATCCTCATTTTGACGGCCCAATCGACTAGGAACTAATTCAGAATACACAGTGACTATTAGATGTGTTTCATGATAGCCGTCATACCCACTATCACATATAACATATACTATAGTGCATTCTAGGTCTTTACTCAACGCAATTGTTAATTATCATACAACACAATGAAAGTAAAGAATGCCATAAACAAATGCGAATATCATATATAAAGATTGTCATATACAAGAGTCTATAAACCCACACGCCACAAGTTGGCTAGTTGGGCATCTACTCTAACATTTCAGTGGTAGCTGGCAAGATTCGTTGTCCTTGGTTCAGTTTTCTTACAATAACAGCTATCAGGTCACGATTGGTATGGCACCATTTGAAGTTTTGTATGGCAGGAAGTGTAGATCGCTTGTGCAAATGCGAATATCATATATAAAGATTGTCATATACAAGAGTCTATAAACCCACACGCCACAAGTTGGCTAGTTGGGCATCTACTCTAACATTTCAGTGGTAGCTGGCAAGATTCGTTGTCCTTGGTTCAGTTTTCTTACAATAACAGCTATCAGGTCACGATTGGTATGGCACCATTTGAAGTTTTGTATGGCAGGAAGTGTAGATCGCTTGTGTGTTGGGAAGAAGTGGGGGAGAAGCATCTGTCTTCTCCAGAATTTGTGCAGTAGATGAGAGATCAAGTAGATCTGATTCGCCAGCGAATGAAAGCTGCACAAGATCGCCAAGCCAGTTTGTCAGGCCACGTACGCTAATACAACAATTTGTCACAATTATGCGGAGGCATCATAAAATTATGGGCTAAAAATTTTCGAATATAGGCCTTATCCAATATCATTCAAAATACATTCATACTCAAAATAAGAGTTTAACTCAAAACTCATAAAACGTACAATAAAATAAGTAGTCAATCCACTACAGATCCCCGAATAAAATAAAAGCGCAGGACATCCCCTGGCTCAATATATTATATCAATACCACTGGGACTCAAATCAAAAAGGGGATCGACCAGCTGAAGCTCCACTCTATCTGGGACTCAAATCAAAAAGGGGATCGACAAGCTGAAGCTCCACTCTGTCCAGCCTGGTTACCCGAAGAACCTGTAATGGCCAACACCGACCAAAACAGCCCAAAATAGGGAAAATAAACGAGGTCAAACCTCAGTACGAAGAGCACAATAAAAGCATCTATCATATCAGACAATTCAATATCTCAATCGTGTAATGCATGAAAAGGGCTACCAAGAATCATCGGTAGACAAAAGCACAATGACTCAGCTGTGAAAATCTCATCAATCATCATCATCCTGTGATCTTCAGGTACGATGACTCATCCGACCATCACAAGGTAGTGTGGCATTCGGGCACGACGACTCAGCCAGCCACCACATCAAAAACAACGTTGGACCTTTCAGGCGCGACGACTCAGCCGGTCGATCACAACGTGCAAAGGAATTCAGCTCTCAAAGGAATCAGCCTAATATGTATGCGTGAATGCACAACAGACTCATGCTTAAAATCATACATATATCTCACGCACAAACAGATATGAGCACAAAAACAGCACACAATCAACACAAAGCACAGCAGCTAATACACGAAGGAAATATCCCAAAGCTGATAACAAAGCTGCTAAAATCTAGCTCAATTCGTACCTCAAATAAGATTCTACCTCAACAGATCTTACAAATACAAGGACGCAGCAACCAGCACAAGTATACTGCCCTAGTAGATTCACGATGAACTCAACATAAGCCACTACCTGCTCAAATCCAAAGCTGCTAAAGAATAGACGAACTACGGGTTAACCCTCGCAAAGACACACGAACACTGCAACAGCTTCGCGCTCCTCAATTCCGGCGACTCCAGTCTCCAAACTGGTATCAATCGAACTCTCTAGAGAAGACGAGCTCAGCGCTACCAATCTTTCTCCAAACGGTGGCGTAAAATGACGGCAATCAACGGAAATAGGGTTCGGATGAACAGTACCAATCGAGGGTTATCGGGGATAAAGATAAGAAATATCAGGTTCGAAATACTCTAAGTGTTGATCGACACTTAATTTAAATCCCCAGATCCAAGCTACAGTAGAAGTCAATCGCCTACAAGTCCAGATCTCATCGCTAAAACAGAAGTCCCTCAAATCTGGCATTAGCTATCATCCACATCTGACTACGCTATCTCAGATCTGCCTCTCCAACAAAACATGCGTTCTACTAAAAACGGTGTCACGCTAATTAACAAAACGACGTAGCATAGCGGTCCCGCTCTCGCAATAGATCCCACTAACGCCCATCCATACTTGACCACATAAACTCTCACATCTGTTCATGCCCTCTAAACAGATTCCACTTACTAGCGTCAAATCTGAATACTCGATACGACATCGCACTACCTCTTACAACGCCAAATCTGATTAGCACCTCAACGACAACGTTTCAATCCCTGCTCTCGACAATTCACGCAAATACGTGAAGAACACATCTGAACATCTAGATTTCACTCAAATCTGAATCTCGCTAATTCCCGCGCCAGAATCCCAAAATATTATCTTCTTCCAGCGATAGGCCTCAAATATGGATTCTTACTGGAATCAGATCCCGATAATCAGAAACTCAAGTAGCTAATCCCAATCCAAAACTGCTTAGCTAATGAATCGTACTTTAAAATTTCTAGTCCTCACACAGTTATGCGAACAAGAGGCGTAGGCCTTTAGAATTTCAGGTTGGTGATCTGGTTTTCCTGAAAGTTTCTCCATTTCGTAGTGTTATGAGATTTGGTCTCAAGGGAAAGTTGGCTCCTCGTTATGTTGGACCGTATTAGATTGTTGAGAGAATTGGTCCTTTGGCTTATCAGCTGTTTTTGCCGCCTGATCTGTCTTCATTACATGATGTTTTTCATGTTTCTATGTTGAGGAAGTATGAGCCAGATCCGTCGCATGTGCTAAGGACTGACGAGGTGGAGCTAGATCGGACTTTGAGTTATGTGGAGTATCCCTTGCAGATCTTAGACAGAAAAGAGAAACAGCTGAGGAACAATACCATTCCTTTGGTGATGGTCCAGTGGAGCAAACATGGTAGAGACGAAGCTACGTGGGAGCTGGAAGAGAAAATTCAACGCGAGTGGCCACATCTGTTTGAATAGATGTTGCGTTGTTTCCAGTGGCTAGTTTGTTTGTGTTGATTGTTCCAGTTATCTTGAACTCTTGATCCAGAGTCGTCTTTCGATTTCAAGGACGAAATCCTGTTTTAGTGGGGGAGAGATGTGAGACCCAAAAGTTGATTGGATTAATTGAGTTAATTAATCGGGTTTAGCATAGACCAGATTTGGCTTGAAAAGATCTGGGATGAGTCAACTTTGAGCTGGTATGCTTGGTTTAGCTATGGGTCCGTTTAAGTCCTTGGAACAGATCTGGAGAGTTGGAGAATTTCCGCGGGAAGCGTTCAGATTTGAGTGTTGGTCAGCACTGGTTGATCGTCTAAGGATGTGGCGATGGAATCTGGTAGTCGTGCGCTATTTCAGTTACGCGTGTTAGAGTTTCTACATGGGCAGCGGTGCGACGTCATTTTGAGAATAGCCAGATTTGAGTTGCATTAGTTGTTAGCGCTGAGTGACAGATCCGGTTCTTAGTTCCGGTTCATGTTGCGGAGTAGACCGGTACGGTTCAGGGATTTCAGATTTTATTAGCTGGTGTGCGTCAGATCTTTATGTTATGTGTGCGATGCCGTTTAGTGTTTCAGACTTGAGTTAGCGGGATGACGTGTATTAGTTGGGAGCATGTTTCCTATGCAACGTCGTTTGGTTAAGTCCCACGTCTGTTTTGACGTAGTGTCCAGATCTGGAGTGGTACTCAGATCTGAGCTGGTTTCAGATGTGAACCCCAGGTTGTCGGTGGCTGCTGTTCACTAGATGTGACCAGATTTGGTTGTATTTAAGAGAGGACTTTGACCCTTCGTCCATTATTGTTCCCTGACACTTAGAAATATTTCCCGTGAGTAAACTCTATCGCGATACCCTAGCTACTGTTCACCGAACCTTATATTCTCCGATTTCCGGCGATAGATAGCTCCGACTGAAGCGGGAGTTGTAGCGTTGGACTCCTCTTGCTAAGACGCTTCGTTTGGTACCATTTTTGGAAGCTTGCGTCAAGCTTGGAGAGGTTTGCGAAGACATATCCCTTCTGTAGTCTGTTAGCATAAGCGTCGGATTACTCCTGCCGTTCAGGTAGCTCGTTGGGTGAGTGTTAGCTCTACCCTTGTGCTTTGTATAGAGCTGGTTTTTGAGCTAGATAGGTAGGACAGAACTGGTGGAGTGCGTAGCTCCCAGTTCGTAGTTTCTGCGCTACGGTCCCTGAGCTAGTGTTGTTATTTGCTTAGCAGGTTCTCAGATCTTTATTGCTTGGTACTTCGTTGTGGTAATTGTATCTCAGAACTAAGGTACGGATGTGAGCTTGTTTTACAACGTTGAATTGGCATGGATTTTATGTGAGCTGCTGTGTTGGATTTTGTGTGCATTTGCTTTCTCCTGTTGTGTTGTTACTGCAAGCTGTTTCATTGCATACATGCATTATCCATGTTAAACCCAGATCTTGGTTAGATGTGCTTTTTTATCTAGATCTGTGTGTACCAGGATGCCTGTTGGAGGACGAGCGGGTAACTCCCGTATGCCTCAACTCCCTGCTGGGATCTGTTAGCCACCATGAGCGGAGTGGGTAGCTCCCACATCTCATGAGTTGGGCAACAGCAGGTTGAGTCGTGTTTTGCATCTGGTGCCGTGTGTGGAGACGAGTGGGTAGCTCCCATATGCTCACACACCCGTGGCCACTATCCTTGCAGTGATCTGTTATCGTTTGTTGAGCAGCCGTTGAGATTCTTTGGCTCCCTGTTTTTGGTTGTAGCCTCATCTCATGCATAGCATTCGCATTTTATCTATTGCTATTTAACTGTTGTCTTTCAATTGCTCTCTATACTGGGGTTTGACCCCATGTCCCTCTGGGGCTGGTGTTTGTTTGCCTGTGTGTGTTGTACAGGTTTTCCAGGTTACTCAACTGGTCGTGGAGTTGACCCGGCTGGAGGTGCCCCTGGAGGTGGTTAGAGAGTCCCAGTTAGTATAGTATATATGTATCAGTACTGATAGCCGGGGGATGCCCTGTGCTTTATTGCAAACAGTTGTATTCTGTTGTTCCTGTATTTGATACATGTTGTACTGTTGTACTGTGTTATCTTAACTGGGATATTTTGAGTATTGTAGTATTTTAAATTATATTTTCTCATTCAGGCCAAAAGCATAAATTTTAACCACTATTTTAAATGTTTCCGCTATTGTTTATTGCGTGGTTTTACTCTGATTTAGCACGAGGCCTGACAGTGAGAACCAGCGGCTGGCTGGTATAATAAGCTCCTAGACTAGGTCTTCTGTTTCACTACAACAACTGCATGGAGCTACAAAGCCATCTGGTGATAGAACCGGATTGGGCTACAATAGCGACGAAGGCAGTACAACGTCAGACACCAGTATCACTCCAATGCTAGAAAGAACAAATTTTAAGACAATGAACTTTGTAAAATCCAGTGCAGGACAGCCAAAAGAGGCACAAACTGGTGACGACATGATAGTAGCCAAGTCTCCGATCTGGCTGGGTAGATTTTGCGTGCTGGGGTACTCTGCTCCTGAGAAGTCTCAGGAGAGCTGGTTAAACAATACAATAACACAGAGGCGGGATAAACCAAAATCTAGTGGTACAATACAAGGCCAGTTCTCTCAAACTTCAAAGAAGGACAGACAGTACAGGCCTCAATTGTAAGAATTAAATCATGTTTGACTGAATAACATGATACTGAATGCGGAAACGGATCAAGAATTACCTCCAGCCATTGATTCTGATGCGGAACTTTAGACAGCACGAGCAACGAACTGAAATTACTACAGAGTCTTCTAAGCACTCCAGACCTGTATGAATGATTTATGGTGTGTGTGCTTAGGGACCCTGAGCCACTATTTATAGGTGATTTGTGCCAACAACAAATCTTTCAATATTGTGACAAATCTCGATAAGATACATCTTTAGGTATTTTGATTTAAAATCCTTATAGATTGTGCACATCTAAATCTTCCAATATTTGGCCACTTAACAAAGATAAAAGATGTGCATAATCAAATCTCAATCAAAATCTATATGTGCCACTTAATGAGATAATATTTTTGATGTCCAAATAAAATATTTCTAACAGTCTCCCACTTGGCACATATGTATCTCATCATCACAAAATGAGTAAACAAAATACACGAATCATGGCGATAAGTCCCCTAAGGTCGAGTATTATCTTCCATGTATCACGATGTATTATGTTCCTCTACAGATATAACTTAATGAATAAACCTCATGTTTATTCAAGGTCCAACTTTAGTGATATTTCTCAAACAATGAATGTGTACACAAAATATGAGAAGCATCGTAAAAGAATTTCATTAATAACTGAAAATTGTTCTTACAACAATAATTACATAAGGGAACCTAGTCCCATTCTGTCTACATGATCGTTAAATTTTTGAGGTGGCATGCCCTTAGTCAAAGGATCGGCAATCATCAATTCAGTGCTAATGTGTTCAATGACCACTGTTTTATTTTTAACACGTTCTCTTATGGCTAAGTACTTTATGTCGATGTGCTTGCTTCGAATCCCACTCTTATTGTTTTTAGCCATAAAGACAGCAGCTGAATTATCACAGAATATCCTCAATGGCCTAGGAATGGAATCCACAACTCTAAGCCCAGAAATGAAACTCTTCATCCAAACACCATGTGAGGTGGCCTCAAAACAAGATACGAACTCAGCCTCCATAGTGGAAGTAGCAGTCAAAGATTGCTTTGCACTTCTCCAAGATACAGCTCCACCGGCTAGCAAGAAAATATATCCTGAAGTGGATTTTCTTGAGTCCATGCAGCCAGCATAGTCTGAATCAGAGTAGCCAATGACTTCCAGATTGTCAGTTCGTCTGAACGTAAGCATATAGTATTTGGTCACTTGAAGGTACCTCAACACTTTTCTCTGCAGCTTTCCAGTGGTCTAAACCTGGATTACTCTGATAACGCCCCAACATTCCAACTATGTATGCAATATCAGGTCTAGTGCAAACTTGAGCATACATCAAGCTTCCGACAGCAGAAGCATAAGGAATGTTTTTCATTTGTTCTTTTTCAAAGTCATTTTTCGGGCATTGATCCAAATTGAATTGGTCGCCCTTCACGACAGGAGCCACACTAGGTGAACAATCTTTCATCCGAAATCTCTCTAAAACTTTGTTGATATAGGTTTCTTGAGATAACCCTAAGATCCCACGAGATCTATCTCGATGTATCTTGATGCCGATGACATAAGATGCATCACCCATATCCTTCATATCAAAGTTTTTAGATAGAAATTGTTTCACCTCATAAAGAAAACCCCTATCATTGGTTGCAAGTAATATATCATCCACATATAGAATGAGGAAACAAATATTGCTCCCACTAACCTTCTGGTATATACATTGATCCATGACATTCTCGACAAAACCAAATGAAGAGATGACATCATGAAACTTTAAATACCATTGACGGGATGCTTGTTTCAATCCGTATATAGATTTCTTAAGCTTGCACACCAAGTGCTCACCACCACTAGAGGAAAATCCTTCAGGTTGTTTCATGTAAACCTCTTCCTCTAGGTCACCATTAAGAAATGTTGTTTTCACATCCATTTGTTGCAACTCTAGATCAAAATGTGCAACTAATGCCATAATAATGCGAAGAGAATCCTTCTTAGAGACGGGAGAGAATGTCTCTTTGTAATCGATTCCTTCGCGTTGAGTGAATCCTTTAGCAACGAGTCTTGCTTTATATCTTTCAATGTTGCCTGATGAGTCTTTCTTTGTCTTAAAGACCCATTTACATCCAATGGTTTGAGCACCATCAGGCAACGGAACAAGATCCCAGACTTCGTTCGATGCCATAGAATTCATTTCTTCATTCATAGCATCATACCGTAATTTTGATTCACTACAGCTTATGGCTTGTGAAAATGTTTCAGGATCACTATCGGCTCCAACATTAAAATCCGATTCTTGCAGATACACGAAATAGTCACTAGGTATTGCTGATCTCCTTATTCTAGTTGATCTTCTTAAGGTGTCACTTTGGAGAGTGTGTTGGTCAGCGGACTGATCAACATTTTCCCCTTGTTCCACTTCAACAATATGATCATCTAGATTGTTATCAGCATTCTGTGGATTCTCATGTATTGGTTGTTCAACACCCATTGGATCTTGAGGGGTGCGAATGACCAATGGATCTCTTGAATAAGAGGGTTGCTCATTAATGTGATCATTCTCAAGAATTATATCTTGGAAACTATCACTCCCACTAATCAAGTCATCCTCAAGAAATTTGGCATTTCTTGATTCCACAATCCTAGTGCTATGAGATGGACAATAGAATCTATACCCTTTTGGATTTTTCGGCATACCCAATGAAATATCCACTTATAGTTCTTGGGTCTAGTTTCTTTTCTTGTGGATT
>KV010253.1:1957-27082 GCA_001598015.1 Dorcoceras hygrometricum | reverse complement strand
CAGCTGGGAGCTACAACTCCACCAGCGCTTATCTACCTTCCTAACTCAACAGAAAGCTCTAACAAAGCTTAAAGTTAGAATTATCACTTACCCCAACAAACTACCGGCACGGCAGGGACGCTTATGCTAACAAACTACACAAGGGAGATGTCTTAGCGATCCTGCGATCCTCTTCCAGCTCCTCCAAAGCCTTATAAAGAGGTATAGAACGAAGCGTCTTAGCGAGAGGAGTCCAACGCTACCACTCTCACTCTCGTCAGAGTTGTCTACCACCGGAAATTTGGACGGATAAGGTTACGGTGAACAGTAACTAGGGTATCATGACAAGATTGGGAAACGGGGGAAAAATATTTGCTAAGTATCGGGGAGCCAATAATAGAGAACAACAGCCAAGTCCTCTATTAAATACATTTCTCAACAGCCAACAGAAGCAAGAACAGATTCCACCGACAAAAAAGTCGCCATCGATGTTATATCAACCAGCAGTTAAATCTCGCATCAGCTTTTGCCTATCGCTAAACAGCAAACAACTAAACAAAACGACGTCGCCCGCTAGTCACTGCTGATCGGTAACCAACATCTGATCTTTCAAACAAGGCTAAGGCTAAACGGCGTCGCACCAACTTAACCAAACGACGTCGCAGAGGGACACGTCACCTCGCTACCAACAGCTGATCAACAAACCAGCAGCTGAATAAAACAATGCACCAAATCTCTCAACAGTTGATGTCTATCATAATCAACAGCTGGTACAAAGCGCTCCACTCAAAACGCTGTCGTTCCAACTTATCAAAACGACGTAGTTTCAATACCCACTAAGAAACACGCTAACAAAACCAACAGTTGGTTCCTGTTCACAAAACGTCGTCGCTTCAGAGTCTCTTAGCGCTCTCTGCTGATCATCGCAACTAAAATTCCAACAGCTAATCTCTCGCAACAGCTGGTCTCTCGCAACAGCTGGTCTCTCGCTAATACACCAACGACTGAAATCCACGCCAGCATTGCTGCTGCTTCCTACCAAAACACAACGACTGAAATCTAACGAAGCAATGCTGCTCCAACTGATTTCTACTACTACTGCCAATATCTTTCCAACTGCTGATTCTAACACTTAGGCAAATTCGATGGCTATGCCAAGCACATCGACCAACAGCTGGTCCAAACCCGACCAACACCTGATTGCGAAAACACAGGTCTCACATAAACCACGCATAAACATAGCGGAAGCAATAAAAAGTGGCTTAAAATTTTTGCTTGGCCTGACGGTTTAAAACAGATAATTTAAAATAGCTGAATACTTAAAATAATCCCAGTTTACATTAAAAAATACGACAGTACAGCAATTACAAGTACTAGCAACAATACAACAGCTGACACAACTACAGCTGAACAGAAACTAAAGAACAGGGCATTCCCCGGCTGACAGCACTAGTACATAATATGCTATACGCTAACTGGGACACTCTATCCACCACTTGGGGCACCACCAGCTGGATCAAAGCCACGACCAGCTGTGAATCCTTGGAAACCTGTACAACAAGAGGGCAACAACACAACAGCCCCAGAGGGACCTCGGGGTCAAACCCCAGTACGGAGAGCAACAAATACAGCAAACGGAAAGCAGTGGATAAATATGCAGATGCTATGCAGGAGATCGAAGTATAACCAAATTCTGGAAGCTGAGGGATCTCAAATCAGCAACTCGACAGCTGGATAACAACAACTCAACAGCTGGAGCGAACAACTGAAAGACAGTAATCACAGAATGTATACTGAGTATATGGGAGCTACCCACTCGTCTCTCGTATACTGCACCAGATGCAACAATAGCTCAACCTGTTGTTGCCCACTCATGAGGTGTGGGAGCTACCACTCCGCCCATAGTGGCTAACAGTCCCAGGAGGGATATGAGGGACGGGAGTTACCCGCACGCCTCCAGCTTTAAGGTATACGGGAGTTACTCGCTCGTCCTTAAGCCCAGCATCCTGGTACACTCAGATCGAATACAAGGCATAGCTAGCAGAACAAAGCTCAACAGCTGAATACACGTGTATGCAAATGCAACGCTGATATTATAACGCATGCACAATAATAACAGCAAAGAGCATACACAGCAAAGCACATATAATCTACGCTCAACCAATAGCTGTAACAAAGCTCAACATCCGTACCTTAACTTCTGAGTTATACCTAGCACACGCAGATTGCCACAATGGAAGTTCTAGCAATGTAGATCCACCACCTGCTAAACCAATACAAGCAACTGCTCAAGGACTACAACTCAGAAACTCAGCAGCTGGGAGCTACGACTCCACCAACGCTAGATCTACCTTTCTATCACCACGAAAGCTCTAACAAAGCTTAAATGTAGAATCTTTACTTACCCCAACAAGCTAGGATGGGATGCAAAATCCGACGCTTATGCTAACAGACTACACAAGGGAGATTTCTCTGCGATCCTCTTCTAGCTCCTCCGCTGCCTATGAAAAGGATGTGAGACGAAACTCCTTAGCAAGAGGAGTCCAACGCTACCACTCTTGCTCTCGTCGGAGCTATCTACCGACGGCAATTGAAACGAAGAAGATTATTGTGAACAGTAACTAGGGTATCGCGACAAGATAAGGTTCACGGGAAATATTTCTAAGTGTCGGGGAAACAATAATTGAACGCAGGGACCAAGTCCTATATTTATAGTCACAACTGACTAACTAGGAAACAGATCCACCGACAACTTCAGCTATCACCGCTGATATCCCAACCAACAGCTGAATCTCGCATCAGCTAATTCCTTACGTCGATACCACGTTCAACTAAATCAAACAATGTGGCAGAGGGACACGTCACCTGCTACCTACTGCTGATCTACTAACCAACAGCTGATCGCTCACTCAACAGCTGATCCCTCCATCAGCAGTTGGATACGCGCAAAACCCAAAAGCTGAATCCTAGCGCTAAACCAAAACACTATCATTCCAACTAATCCAAACGACGACGTATAACCACTTACTGCTGAAACGCGCTAGCGCACTCTCTACTGCTCAGCGACTGCTGATCTCGCTAAAACTTCTTAATACAACTACTCAGCGACAGCTGCTGACGTCACCACTGCTGAACGCCAACATCAAGTGATAATTTGCGCTAACTACTGATCGCTGAACTCAAACGCTGAAACCAAAACCCGATTAATTTACGAAATTAATCTCATCAGCTTTCGAGTCTCACACTAATCGTTGATAAAGACGACAAGCTTGCCAAAAATCCTACCCCTCCTTTTCTCAAACAGCATTGAGCCTTAAGAGCTGATATAATACGAGGAATACTCGAAACATGATTGGCTTCGAACTTAAATGGATCTCCTCTGGGTGGATTAACCACTACTGTTCGCAGTTTAAAGTCTATCACTACTCCATACTTAGTCAGCCAGTCTACTCCCAAAATCATATCGAACTCAGGAATTGGCAACACAATTAGATTGGCAGTAAACAAATGCCCTTGAAGTCTAAGTTCTAAACCTCAAAACAAGTCATGGGATACTAACTCTTCTCCAGAAGGTACTGTTACACAAAAGCCTATGGCTACTTGGTCAGGCTTATTGGGTAAACTCTTAACAAACTTGGCCGCTATAAAGGAGTGAGTAGCTCCTGAATCTATCAAAGCCATAGAAGGCAAACCAGCAATCATAATCTTACCCGTGACTACTGTCGAGTCTGGGTTGGCTTGATCAGCTATCATCACGTAGGCTCTACTGGTCACCAGTTGCCTTGACTTTGGGCAATTCTTCATGATATGCCCTGGAAACCCACATCTGTAGCAGACATTCTGTCCAAGTCTGCATTGACCAGGGTCTGTCTTCTGACACTTAGGACACACTGATCTGTTGTTGCTAGCTGGAACTGCACTAATGGGTTGGATCGGTAGAGGTTTCTGCTCCTGAGGCCTCTGCTGATTCTTATTTTGCTTCTTGAAGGACCTCTGATCTTTCTGCTGAAAGGCCTGCCTCTTCTGCTGCCTTTCTTCATCAACATCCTTCCAGTCTCTTTCAATTCGCAGGGATCTATCCACTGCTTATCTATAAGTCTTGGGCACAGATAGCCTAACGTTCATCTTGAACATAGGCTTTAATCCTTCCACAAAATTACTTAACTTCTCTTCTGGGTCGTTACCTATCAAAGGCACAAAGTAACACCCTCTTTCAAATGCCCTTACATACTCCTGTACAGTCATGCTCCCCTGCTTCAGGGTCAGAAACTCCCTCTTCAATTCAGACCTCTTGTCTGCCGTGAAGTATTGCTCAAATAATACTTGTTTGAAATCTGCCCAGGTAAGATTCAACAAATCCACAGACAGCTTAGCTCCTTCCCACCAAATCATGGCGTCATCTCTTAACATATAGATAGCACACCTAGGCCTATCTAAATCTGGCATCTGGAGGTACTCAAAGATAACCTCCATCGACTTGATCCAGCTTTCTGCAACTAACCGGTCCGTTGTACCACTAAACTCCTTCGGCTTCTGTCTTCTGAACTTTTCTTGGGGATCATCATGGCTTGGTCCTCTACTACTAGAAGATTGGCCATTACCTCTACCGGTTTGTTCTACCAGCAGTCTTAAGAGTTGAGCGATACTAGAATTACTGTCAGGACTGGTTTCCTCTAATGGATTACCTCTTCTACCTCTTCCTCTTCCTGACATCTTATAATCTATAGCCCATAATCCACCACATATAATTATCAGAACATGCTAAAAATTTAAAGACAATGCTCTGAAAATAAACTCACAGCTTTGGAGAAACGGTCGATGAAATCTGATCAAACTAACAGTGCATGTGTTTATCTCAGGAACATTGCTCTGATACCATGTTGTGACGCCCGAACCCACGGGGTCACGGATTTGGGGTGAAATAAAATATTGAAATAAAAATAAGGGCTAAACGGAAATTTGTTATAAGCTGTATTTCTTATAACTTAGAAAATTTCGAAACACAAACACAAATCTGAACACAAACACAAATCTGACATACACATGTTTGGCGTCAAGTACTAAAATTTTGCGGAAAACGGATTTCATATATATATACTGCAAAAGCGATATAACAACATCTGAAATTCTATATGAATTTACTACTATTGCAATTGATCTAATATAGATGTCTATGATAAGAGACAACAACATCTAAGACACAGGAAAAAGCTGTCCATAGATAAACACTTCACCACCCAGCTGTCTCAGCTTCCACCTTCCGCTTGTCCCTCAACTGTCTCACCTGCATCATTTTAAAAGCTAATGAGCCTAGGGGCTCAGCAAGTAAAATCTGAGTAATAACAAAGTCATTTAATGCAGGCAGATATCTGAACATATACATATCTGAGTTTAAAGGAACTTCATTTAAACATAAACATTCTTTCGTAAACTTTTTTAAAACTTTCTTTCATAACTTGGATGCGGGGACAATAACCCAGATCCCTTCATTTAATTTCTTGTACTTTATGATTTATGGCTTAGAACCTCTCCTTAGGTCCGTTGTGCACTTGATCAAATGACTTCTGATATCAGTTCTAGCATATAGCTCATTGTGAAGGGGCAATCGACATCTGGACAATTGCTCACCCTTCCGTTGTGAAAGGGCAACTGACATCTGGACAGCTGCTCACCCTTCAGTTATGACCGTCTGTTATCTATGCCATAAATCCTTAAAAATAAACTTTCATTCCTTTAAACTCCTTTATTTCGAATTCTTGTTTGAAATCAGCTTCAAAAATCACCAGGGTTCACTTCTTTTAAAACTCGCTTCCCAATTTTAAAACTTACTGAGTATCAGATTTGACTACTGGAAAGTGATCGCTGAAATTCGAACAGATCTCTCTAAAGGAAATTGTACTGGAAAGCAAAACAGATCTCTATTGTATAAACAGATTTCTCATTTGGATCGTAATGTTGAACGGATGTGACAACAAGGAACAGTACTGTTAGCATGAAACAGATCTGACTGTGGAACTATAGTGATAGCGAGAAACAGATGTCTCCAACAGAATAGTGTTTGGAAAAGAAACAGATGTCGTTGGTCAACTCAGATGTCAACGCAACTAGGTTGGTCAACTCAGCAGCGAAATGATTTGTAAGGTGAAATCTAACCAAAATCTTACGTGTAGCGAAAACACGGATCTGAATTGAAATTTCGAATTTGAAATATGAAATTCAGTCGCTAACATAGGAAACAAATTATGAATAAGAACTCGATGCTGCAACATCACGAACGACATCTACGATACCAATTCTGCCTATCAAACCAGACTTAGTTTCTGATTCGACTAGCATCTCCGATTACATAGAGTCAAGTTTAGATGTCACCATTCACCAGAAAGAAGAATATTCACGAACATACGTGACTCAAATATGAACTCCTCAGTACTTTTAAACATCCTTAACTTTCTTAAAACATTCTGGAAAAACTTTGGAAGCAGAAAACATAATTTTGAACCCGATCTTTCTTTTCTTAAACATACATAAACATGAACTTAAACATAACTTTAAACATACAGGCAAGCAGATCCATAAAATAAGGAAAATCAATATATGCTTTATATGGTGTAGCAAGGATCAGCTTTTACTTGCCTTAGAACTAAGCTTTACAACGGCAGTTGATTTCCTGCAGAGTTCCACCTCCTCAAGCAATCACAACGAGCTTCTTTGGAAATATTTGAGAGAACACAAAAGAGTTTTCTTTTTGCAAGTGAAAGTAAACTTTTCCTTCGTAACAAGTATTTGTATGGGAGGGATTAGTGGCAGGTGAGGTGTAATCATCAAGCATGACACATCTTACCTAAAGTTATGGATTTTAATAAAATTTCCCTCTCAATATTTTAGTTTGCAAATCTTCCAAATACTTTTAAAAGAAACCATTTTGTTCTACTTAAAATCATTTTCAACAGATTTCTAAAATCTGCTCGTGTATTGCACTTGGAGTGACATCTGCTGGAACTTGTTGCGTCGTACCTCAATTATGAAATGAGTAAAATCAGCGTTCATAATATAGCTTATGCTAACATTTAAATTGGAATTTTGCCTTGAAATAAATAAGATTCATATACGTGGTCCTATGGATTTTTGGGGCATTACAACTCTACCCTCGCGGTCTTGGCATCCACAGATCTCGTGTAATCTGTCAGCTCGACAGAAGAGATATTGTTGCACCTTTCACTCGCGGTCAGTGCTCTGCTATTCGAAAAACATTACTCCTATTCTCTTTGTAAAATGAGTTTTAAAAATTTTAAAACTATTTTGTAGCACAGAGGAATTATCAGAGCTGAAAACAATTTTAAAACCTAAAACAATTTTCAATTTAAAATACTCTTTGAAAAACAACCTACTCTGATACCAATTATTGGGACCATAAAACAGGGGTACCAGATCGAAAAAGCGCTCTAATATCGAGTGTTGGGATCGAAATTTGGAGTGTGTCCGTGAGCTATCACACAGCTCACAGGCTCTCACACAACCTAAGACAACGAACCTTTAAGTTGAGCACATTTAAAATTTTGAAAGATAAAAGTAGCAAGCAACATATAACCGGCTCGCGGATAAGACATACCAGCGGCTCTACGAGCTGGTTCAACATATGCTATCTGGTTTATATAAATCTTGAGCTGCAATAGCTCAGTGTTCTTGAATATTTAGTGCACCGAGATATAGATTGAGTAATGAAGTTAAATCATGCGGAAACAACTCAAACTGAACTCTTGTAATCGAAAGCTTATTAGCAGTTTTATTAAAAGCAGTTGTAGAATATGAAATGCGTAATGCAGAAAGCTGTAAAACGATACGCTGCAATTTGTTTATGGAAGTTCGGAGCTGAATCTCCTACGTCTCCCCTTCTTCTGCAATCGGGAAGGATCCACTAGAAGACTTCTCAACGGTTACTTTGTCTCCAACGGAAAAATCTCCGTATCAAGCTATATATCAAGATCAGAGAGCAAAAGCAGCTAAGACATGCGAAAAAAGCGGAGAGAGTGTTGTGCAAGTGCAGAACAAAAACCAAAGAAGGCACAACACACAGTTGTGCTAGTCGCGAATTTGCACACTATGTGGCAGCTGGTGTGCAAGCTGGTTCGGTGCTTAGGTGTGAGCTAATGCACTGATGGAATTCAAAGAACAATCAAGTCGACAGCACAAGCTCTGATACCAATTGTTAGGATCGAATGGAGGGGGTGCCCGTGAGCTCTCACACAACTCACATAAGCTCTCACACAGCCCAAGCACCCGACCCTTATTCTAAAATACCAGAAAAACAAATTATGTGCATTTAAAATTCATTTTGAAAAAGAGCACACAACCAACAACCATATCGTGCCTAAGCTACTGCGAGCTGGTCGCGCGATCTGGTCTGTTAAATCTCGAGCTGCAATATCTCATGCTCTTGAAAGGTTTTGAGCACCGAGAAATAGATCAGGTATGATAAAAATCATGCGGAAATAAACCTGAACTACCCTCTGTAAATTGAAAGCTAAATAAACAGGTTTTAAACAAATGTATGCAGATGTATGGGTGAATGTGAAAAGCTACAAATGACACAAACAGATTTGTTTATGGAAGTTCGGAGCTCAATCTCCTACATCTACCTTTCTTCCACACAGGAAGGATCCACTAGAAGATTTGATTACAACAGCTTCCGTGCAACCCGATCCGACAGCCCGTAAGCTGCAAGAACTCCTAGCCTCAAAAAATTCACGCTAGCTCGCAGCTGTGTGACTAACTAACAAACACTTCTTTAACATCTCAGTGAGAAAGTCTGCAATGAAAGTTTGGTGTGTGATTCACTCAAGTAAAACATTTAAGTTCTCTGCGCTCATATGTGAGTGAATCGTGTGTGAGAAATTACAGTGTAAGCTCATTATCTTCGCTGTTTTCTCACACACTGGGAAGTGCTTCTTCAAATCTGATTACTCATTGTATTCCCTGATTTGTGCAGTCGACTATTAATAACTCATTGAAGTGCTCGGCCTGTGCACCAGCTGACACCTGGTCATGGGACCAGCTTGCACACCAGCTGCCACCTGGGTGTGCAAGATTTCGACTATGCACTGCTCTCTATTTTGTGCCTGTCTGTACTTGTATTCTGTTTCGCTCTATTCTGTTGTCGTGTGTTTTCTCATGGTCTTCATTGATATATAGCCTCTGTGCAGATTGTAACCGGTGGACACAAGTTTCTTCCCGTTTTAAAAGTCTTCTGACAAGTGTACCTTGTGTCCTTTATCATTTAATGTGTCTGCAGGATTTATTGACTATGAACATGTGAGCATTGTACCTGATGTAGACAGGACGATGCAAATAATTTTGAACTCCAAAAAACATTCTTCGTATATGCTCCAAATTCAAATTTCTTTGCTCATTAATCTGACCGGTTCTGCTTGATCTGTGCTCTGAGCTAGTCTCCTCTCTTCTGAACTGTTCTGATTCTTCCAGCTCTCAACTATTCTGTGCTTCTTAACTGCTCTTGCACTGAACTGCTGTAATATATTCTTGTGCTTCTCTGTACTTCGCTTCTTCATTGATATCTCAGCTGGTCTCCCAGATGATCTCCAAACTGGTCGCTCAGCTGGTTGTCTCAGTACAGCCGTAATCTGTTGCGTTCTTCACAAATATGTCTTAGACTTCTCTTCGCTATACCAGCTTAGATATCTTCCTCTAGACCATCTTGGGTGTCCCCTCGCTGTTCTAGCTTGGATGTCCTTTGCTGAGCCAGCTTGGGCATCCCTTCACTGTTCCAGCTTTGGACATCCTCTGTTGAATCAGCTTGGGCGTCCCTTACTGTTCCAACTAGGACATCTCCTCGATCTGCATTTAGTTCGATCTGCTATCAATTGTATATAGTACTAATCTTGTTTGCTGCTGAGATGGTTTCTGCGCACTATTACAGCTTGCGTCTACTGTGAACCAGCTTGCGACTGAGCTGATTCACCTTTATGACATGCGCTTCTCATATAAACCGTTAGTAAAATAACCACAGGTTTTGTGTTAATAAAAATTTAACATTTAAATTGGAATTTTGCCTTGAAATAAATAAGATTCATATACGTGGTCCTATGGATTTTTGGGGCATTACAACTCTACCCTCGCGGTCTTGGCATCCACAGATCTCGTGTAATCTGTCAGCTCGACAGAAGAGATATTGTTGCACCTTTCACTCGCGGTCAGTGCTCTGCTATTCGAAAAACATTACTTCTATTCTCTTTGTAAAATGAGTTTTAAAAATTTTAAAACTATTTTGTAGCACAGAGGAATTATCAGAGCTGAAAATAATTTTAAAACCTAAAACAATTTTCAATTTCAAATACTCTTTCAAAAACAACCTACTCTGATACCAATTATTGGGACCGTAATACAGGGGTACCAGATCACAAAAGCGCTCTAATATCGAGTGTTGGGATCGAAAGTTGGAGTGTGTCCGTGAGTTCTCACACAGCTCACAGGCTCTCACACAACCTAAGACTCCGAACCTTTAAGTTGTGCACATTTAAAATTTTTAAAGATAAAAGTAGCAAGCAACATATAACCGGCTCGCGGATAAGACATACCAGCGGCTCTACGAGCTGGTTCAACATATGCTATCTGGTTTATATAAATCTTGAGCTGCAATAGCTCAGTGTTCTTGAATATTTAGTGCACCGAGATACAGATTGAGTAATGAAGTTAAATCATGCGGAAACAACTCAAACTGAACTCTTGTAATCGAAAGATTATTAGTAGTTTTATTAAAAGCAGTTGTAGAATATGCAATGCGTATGAATATAAATGCAGAAAGCTGTAAAACGATACGCTGCAATTTATTTATGGAAGTTCGGAGCTGAATCTCCTACGTCTCCCCTTCTTCCGCAATCGGGAATGATCCACTAGAAAACTTCTCAACAGCTACTACTTTGTGTCCAACGGAAAAATCTCTGTATCAAGCTATATATCAAGAGCAGAGAGCAAAAGCAGCTAAGACATGTGAAAAAGTGGAGAGAGTGTTGTGCAAGTGCAGAACAAAAACAGAAGAACGCACAACACGCAGCTGTGCCAGTCGTGACTTTGCACACTATGTGGCAGCTGGTGTGAAAGCTGGTTCAGTGCTTAGGTGTGAGCTAATGCACTGATGGACTTCAAAGAACAATCAAGTCAACAGCACAAGCTCTAATACCAATTATTAGGATCGAATGGAGAGGGTGCCCGTGAGCTCTCACACAACTCACATAAGCTCTCACACAGCTCAAGCACCCGGCCCTTATTCTAAAATACCAGAAAAACAAATTACGTGCGTTTAAAATTCATTTTGAAAAAGAGCACGCAACCAACAACCATATCGTGCCTAAGCTACTGCGAGCTGGTCGCGCGATCTGGTCTGTTAAATCTCAAGCTGCAATAGCTCATGCTCTTGAAAGGTTTTGAGCACCAAGAAATAGATCAGGTATGATAAAAATCATGCGGAAATAAACCTGAACTACCCTCCGTAAATTGAAAGCTAAATAAATAGGTTTTAAATAAATGTATGCAGATGTGTGCGTGAATGTGTAAAGCTGCAAATGACACAAACAGATTTGTTTATGGAAGTTCGGAGCTCAATCTCCTACATCTACCTTTCTTCCACACAAGAAGGATCCACTAGAAGATTTGATTACAATAGCTTCCGCTGCAACCCGATCCGACATCCCGCAAGCTGCAAGAACTCCTAGCCTCAACAAATTCACACCAGCTCGCAGCTGTGTGGCTAACTAACAAACACTTATTTAACATCTCAGTGAGAAAGAAAGCCATGAATGTTTGGTGTGTGATTCACTCAAGTAAAACCTTTAAGCTCTCTGCGCTCATATGTGAGTGAATCGTGTGTGAGAAATTACAATGTAAGCTCATTCTCTCCGTTGTTTTCTCACACACTAGGAAGTGCTTCTTCAAAGCTGATTACTCATTGTCTTCCCTAATTTTTGCAGTCGACTATTGATAACTCATTGAAGTGCTCGGCCTGTGCACCAGCTCACACCTGGGCATGGGACCAGCTTGCACACCAGCTGCCACCTGGGTGTGCAAACTTTTGACTACGCACTGCTCTCTATTTTGTGCCTTTCTGCACTTGTATTCTTTTTTGCTCTATTCTGTTGTCGTGTGTTTGCTCATGGTATTCTTTGATGTATAGCCTCTGTGCAGATTGTAACCGGTGGACACAAGTTTCTTCCCATTTTAAAAGTCTTCTGACAAGTGTACCTTGTGTCCTTTATCATTTAATGTGTCTGCAGGATTTATTGACTATGAACATGTGAGCACTGTACCTGATGTAGACAGGACGAAGAAATTAATTTGAACTCCAAAAACATTCTTCGTATATGCTCCAAATTCAAATTGATTTGCTCGTTAATTTGATCGCTTCTGCTTGATCTATGCTCTGAGCTGGTCTCTTCTCTTCTGAACTGTTCTGATTCTTCCAGCTCTCAATTATTCTGTGCTTCTTAACTGTTATTGCACTGAACTGTTGTAATCTTTTCTTGCGCTATTCTGTACTTCGCTTCTTCATTGATATCTCAGCTGGTCTCCCATATGGTCTCCAAACTGGTCGCTCAGCTGGTTGTCTCAATACAGCCCTAATCTGTTGCGTTCTTCACAAATAACTTCTGGGTTGTTTCGTCTTAGACTTCTCTGTGCTATACCAGCTTAGATATCTTCCTCTAGACCATCTTAGGTGTCCCCTCCCTGTTCTAGCTTTGATGTCCTCTACTGAGCCAGTTGGGGCGTCCCCTCACTGTTCCAGCTTTGGACATCCTCTGTTGGATCAGCTTGGGCGTCCCTTACTTTTCCAACTAGGACATCTCCTCGATCTGCATTTAGTTCGATCTGCTATCAATTGTATTGTTATAGTACTAATCTTGTTCACTGCTGAGATGGTTTATGAGCACTGTTCCAGCTTGCATCTACTACGAACCAGCTTGCGACTGAGCTGATTCACCTTATGACCTACGCATCTCATACAAACCGTTAGTTAAATAACCATAGGTTTTTTGTTAATAAAAATTAAGATTCTGATCTGTAAACACAGATCCAACAGGGCCGATGAATCTGGAACTCAGCTTTCCCTTCTTTCAAAACCTCATCACCCCTTTCATGGGTGCTACTTTGAGGAATACGTGATCTCCCACTTCAAAACTCAGCTCTCGACAGTGATTATCAGAATAGCTGTTTTACCTACTCTGAGCCATCCTCATCCGATCACGTACCTTCCTGATGGCTTCAGTTGTCTGCTCAACTATATCCGGACCTAGATCAGCTCTCTCCCCTACATCATCCCAATGAATAGGGGACCTGCACTTTCGACCATACAGAGCTTCATAATAGGCCATCTTTATCGAAGCTTGGTAACTGTTATTGTACTACTAAAGGAAGCTTCGCATCCCAACTTTCAGCAAAGTCTATAGCGCATGCATGGAGTAGATCCTCCAGCGTTTGGATTACTCTTTCAGATTGGTCATCAGTTTGGCGATAGAACGCCATGCTGAAGACCAGCTTGGTCCCCATGGCTCGATGCAAGCTCTTCCAGAATGCAGATGTGAACCTTGGGTCCCTGTCCGATACGATGGAAACTGGAATCCCATGAAGCCTCACTATCTCCTTGACATACAACTCAAGATATCTGTTCAGATCGTAGGTGGTCTTTACTGGTAGAAAGTGAGCTGACTTCGTCAAAAAAATCAACTATGACCCAAAGTCCATCGTAATGTTTTCCCACTTCCATTCTGGTATTGAAAGAGATTTCTGCATCCCAGTTGGTCGTTGATGCTCTGCTTTACCTTGATGACAGGTTAGGCACTCAGCGACAAATCTGGAGATACCCGCTTCATTCCTGGCCACCAGCATAATGTTTTAAAGACCTTATATATTTTGTGCTTCCTGGGTAACTTAATATGGGGTGGCGTGAGCTTCGATCATGATATTAGCTCGCAGGGTATCTATCCAACCCACATCCTGCCTTGGTATTTCACAATACCCTCTTCTGTCGTGTAGGGATTTCCACCCTTATCTTTATCATGTTTTTCCACTTTAACAGTTGTTCGTATTTCTCATATCCCTCTGATATAAGCTCTCAATGTTGGCTGAATAGTGAGAAGGGCTAGCTTTGCAGCGCAATCTTTGGTAATCAGCTCCAATTCAAATTTCTCAATTTCCAAATCCAGCGGTCTCTGAACTGAAATCTGAGCTAAACCCACTGACTTCCTACTCAAAGCATCCACTACCACATTAGCTTTACCAGGATGGTAACTGATGGTGCAATCATAGTCCTTAACCAGCTCTAGTCATCTCCGCTGCCTCATGTTCAGTTCTTTCTGCATGAAGAAGTATTTGAGGCACTTGTGATCAGTAAATATTTTGCATTTCTCTCCATACAGATAGTGTCCCAAAATTTTTAATGCAAAAACTACTGCTGTTAGATCCAGATCGTGTGTTGGGTAGTTCTTCTCATGAGTCTTCAAATGCCTGGAAGCGTAGGCAATCACCCTACGGTCTTGCATTAGCACAGCACCTAGATCCAGATTAGACACATCAGTGAAGTTACCTTGTCCAGAGGGCATGGCTAAAACGAGGGCTTCTACCATAGCTTGCTTCAGCTTATCAAAACTCGCCTGGAATTTAGGGGTCCAAACGTACTTAATGTGTTTCTTGGTTAAGGTTTTTAGAAAAACTGCTATCTTATAAAAACCCTTGATAAATCGCCTATAATAACCTGCAAGACCTAGGAAGCTACGAATCTCAGTCACACTCTTAGGTACAGGCCAATCCCGAACTGCTTCCACCTTCATTGGGTCAACTTCTAGTCCGTACATGGAAATCACATGGCCAAGGAAAGCAACTTTCTCTAGCCAGAATTCGCATTTGCTAAAATTAGCGAACAGCTGCTTGTCCCGCAAGATCTAAATACTGTCCTAAGCTGATGCGAGTGCTCTTCTCTATTCCTAGAGTAAACAAGGATATCTTCTATGAAAACTATCACGAACTGGTGCATGAAAGGTTGGAACACTCGTTTCATCATGTCCATGAAAGCTGAAGGTGAGATTCAAAAGGCATGACCAAAAACTCATAGTGGCCGTAGAGTGTGCTGAAGGCAGTCTTGTGGATATCCATTTCCTTAATCCTTAACTGATGGTATCCAGATCGGAGGTCAATCTTAGAAAACATAGCTGCACCCTGTAGTTGATCGAACAGATCTTCAGTCCTTGGGAGGGGATACTTGTTCTTCACAGTCAGCTTATTCAGCTCTCTGTAATATATGCATAACCTCATACTACCATCTTTCTTCTTTTCAAACAGCACAGGGGCTCCCCATGGCGAAGTACTTGGTCGAATGAAGCCCTTGTCCAGTAGATCTTGGACTTGTTCCTTCAATTCTTTCATCTCTGAAGGCGCTAGCCTATACTGTGGTTTGGAAACATGGGTAGCATCTGGTACCAGCTCAATCGCAAACTCAATCTCCCGATCTAGTGGTATTCTAGTGATGTCGTCTAGGAATACTTCGGGGAATTCATTTACCACTTATACTTCTGACATCTTTGGTCTCCCTTCTTCCACAACCGAGGATATACTAGCCAAAAATCCTAGGCAACCCTTTCTCAAACAGCTCTGGGCCTTCAAAGCTGAAATTAAATGAGGAACTCTCCTACCTTGGGCAGCTTCAGAAGAGAACTGATTTCCTTTGGGTGGTTTAACCTCTAAAACCCTTCAGTTAAAATCGATGGCTACACCATACTTGGTTAACCAATCCATACCCAACATCAAATCGAACTCAGGCATGGGTAATACAATCAAGTCAACAAACACTACATGCCCTTGCAGCCTAAGCTCCATGTCATGAAATATTCTATGGGCTAACAGTTCTTCTCCTGAGGGTACGGTTACACAATATCCTACTGAAAATCGCTCAGGTTGATCGAGCAACTTCTTAGCAAAAGACTCTGAGATAAATGAATGGGTTTCTCCCAAAAATAATAAAGCGATAGAAGGCTTTCCATAGATAATAATCTTACTTGTGACCACAGCAGTATCTGGGTTCGCCTGCTCTGACATCATCACTTAGGATAGGCCGGTTATTGGCTGCTTTGGCTGGGTACAGTACTTGGCAAAGTGGTCTGGGGCACCGCACCTATAGCATACATTCTTGCCAACTCTGCACTGAACAACATGATTATTGTTGCATTTCGGGGCATACTTGTCTATTATCAATCCTGGGTATTGAGTTGAGTGGTTGGAGTTGATGTGGTCGTTGTCCCTGGGGCCTCTGCTGCTTGGTCCTTTGACGCTTGGACGACCACTAGTCTCTAAGCAGAAAGGCCTGTCGTTCCTCTTCAATTTCCTTCCAGTCCTATTCAGCTCCCTGAGCCTTATCAACTGCTGCGTTGTAGTCTTTAGGATCGGCTATCCTAACATCATGCTTAAGCGTTGGTCGTAGGACATCAAAAAAGTGGCCAAGCTTTTCATCAGCAACCCCGCCAATCAAGGGGACAAAGTAACAACCTCTTTCAAACTTGTGGATGTAATCCGCATGGACATACTCTCTTGATTCAAAGTTAGGAACTCCCTCTTCAACTCAGATCGCACATCAGCTGTGAAGTACTGATCGTAGAACACTTTCTTGAACTCCTCCCACGTGAGCGTGTCCAAGTCTACAGTCATCTTTGCTCCTTCCCACCACATCATGGCGTCTCCTCGCAGCATAAAAATGTCACATCTGGGTTTATCCGGTTCCGACAGTTGTAGGTAATCAAATATAACCTCTAAGGACTTGATCCAACTTTCAGCCACCATCGATCGGTTGTAACGGTGAACTCCTGGGGTCGATGACGTCTAAACCTCTCTTGTGGGTCCTCTGGCCTGGGCATCTTATTGGAAGATTGACCACTCCCTTGGCTCGATTTTTCCATGAAACCCTCCAACAACTGAGCCATCCCAGCTAAGACACGACTGCTATCGTTCGAGTTAGCATCTCCTGACAGGGTTCCTTCTTCCTCTACCTCTTCCTGACCTGATCTGTAACTTACCCAAATCCACCACATGACCAACAAGAAGAAAAGCATACATACTTACAACATTAAAATAACTCATAAACTGAATAAAGCGGCTGAAGAGAACTGTCTCAAACTGGAGGCAAGTGTTTATCTCAAGGACCATGCTCTAATACCAAGTTGTGGCGCCCTAGTCCACCATTTTTTTCAAAAGCAATCTCAAAAGAACACGGAAATATGCACAACTTTTTTCAATTTGGAATTTGAAGGAAAACAAACATTATCGAATGGTTGTGCGACGGAATGAATGATTCAGCTCACGCATAGCCAAAAAGATTAGGAATTTTCAATGTGAGAACTGGTGTCACTTACGTGAGCTGATCACACATGGGTTGGGAAACAGTAATTGTAATAAGTAAACATTCAACACAAACAGCTCGCAGGCTGTATCAGCTTAGGGGGTATAAGATCGGAGTACGAATACTAACATAAAAATCTTTTGACACAAATAGATATAAATCAGTTTAGAAACACTTCAAATTGAAATAGTCTGATCAATTTTGTTAACAAAAGAGAAGCGGCCTATAGCAGCACGGAAACGCTGGTATTTTGATAAACACACGTCCCTGATCTGTTCCATCTCGCGCCGACCGGCTCTCAAGACTCCTCACCTGCAACCATGAAAGCTAGTGAGCCTAGGGGCTCAGCGAGTAAATCTGGTAATAGCAAACTCCACACAGTTATAACATAGGATTAACAAGGATATAAACATATAACATAAACTTTATTAAATCCACGGTTATAAAATAACCCATTCACTTTGTATGAGATGTGGCTCAGAAGCTCTCCTTAGGTCTGGTCTCTTGATCAAGCTCATCTGATATCAGGTCTATGGGGAGAAAATCCCAAATTGTATTATGTGAATGGGTATATAGGTTCGTCAACCCATAAACCTTATCCTTCCTGTTTGAAGGGGCACATTGGTTCGTCAGCCAGCGTCCTCATCCTTCCTATGCCGACCGTCTGTTATCTTCACCACAAGTCATAAAACTTTGAAATTTTATCAGTTAAACTTTATGAAATATGGCAGGGAAACTTTCATCATTTATCCTTCGTAACCTTGCCACAAATCATTTAAACATTTGAAATAACATATTGCACTCAAGCGGTTTGTTGCTACAAAACTCCATTTTTATTTGAAAACACTGTTGGGTGTATGGTGGGACATAGCTCTAGAAATTCTGAAATCAGCTTGGGATAGAAACAGATCACGGCTTGGATCAGCTCTGGGTATAAAACCGATTACAAGCGTGAAACAGCTCGGAAAAGGAAACAGCTTACAAAGGGTTGGTCAACTCAGTTTAGGGAAAGTCAACATAACTTAAAGTAATCAGGCTAAATTATGAAAGTCAACCAAGTTCAGCTCAGTTAACGGTAATCAGACCAAAACGCGAGCGGGCTGACAATGAAACCAGATCGCAAGCGGGCTGGACAATGAAAACATCTCGGAAAAATAAGCCTAGCACAAATGTTAGCTGGAGCAGGTCGGGGATCTAACCACGAACTGAAATGATATAATGAACCATAAGCGATTATAACAACAACAGGATACTAAAAATAGCTTGGAGAAGTTCGAACAGATTAGCCAAGCTTATCAGGCCAGAACAGCACTCTAGATAGACCAGCACTACCAATCAGCTCAAAATTTCATCCTTAACCATCCAGCACGAATACTGAAAACAGCTTGGAGACGTTCGAACAGATTAACTAAGCTTATCAGGACAGAACAATGCTCCAGCTAGACCAGCCCTGCCAATCAGCTCAGAATCTCATCCTTAACCATCCAGCACGACTACTGAAAACAGCTTGGAGAAGTTCGAACAGATTATCTAAGCTTATCAGGCTAGAACAGTGCTCTAGCTAGACCAGCTCTGCCTATCAGCTCAGACTTCATCCTTAACCATCCAGCACGAATACTGGAAATAGCTTGAGACGTTCGAACAGATTAGCTAATCTTATAAGGCCAGAGCAACGCTCTAGCTAGACTAGCTCAGCCTAGTAGCTCAGAACTTCATCCTTAACCATCTAGCATGAATACTGGAAACATCTTGGAGAATTTCGAACAGATTAGCTAAGCTTATCAGGCCAGAACAGTGCTTTAGCTAGACCAGCTCTGCCTATCAGCTCAGAACTTCATCCTTAACCATCCAGCACGAGTACTTGAAACATACAGAGAACTCTACTTTGAAGCTACTCTCGTACAACCCATAAATATTAGAGAGACTACAGCTCCAACTGTCGTGGAAGCTCTTCTGTAAAATATTTGAGGACTTTAAAACCATTTTCGAAACCACTGAACGCCTACAGAGCCTAAAATCATTTGAAAACCTTTAACGTTACTCAAAACTCTGAAACAGATGCCAACAGAAAACAACAAAACACAGAGAAAAAGCGACTTTCACAGAAGCAGCAAAAAATAGAGTTTACATGCCTTTCGCTGAACGGAGGGTTGCAGAAAACAGCTCCAACTTCGAATCTCCCACAAGAACGATCGAAACGCTTTCTTTGGAGAGAACCTTTGGTTGGTATGAGTTTTGGAAAAGTATCCTTACCGCCTTAACAAAACAATTAAACAAGGCAGGGGTTGCTCTCTCTCTCTCACACGCCAACAGTAATCATTTGCTTAATATAAATGCTTAGGCAGAACGATCGAAACGCTTTCTTTGGAGAGAACCTTTGGTTGGTATGAGTTTTGGAAAAGTATCCTTACCGCCTTAACAAAACAATTAAACAAGGCAGGGGTTGCTCTCTCTCTCTCACACGCCAACAGTAATCATTTGCTTAATATAAATGCTTAGGCGTGCCAACAATAATTATTTTGCATAAAGATACTATAGGTGTGCCAACATTAATTATTTTGTTAAAAGAAAATATTATTATTTATAATATTTTTCAATGAAAACAAACCTATGCATGGGTCCATTCTCGCAGGAATCATCAGTGAACCGCCCAGGCTAAACCGAAGAAATCAGCTCAGACGAAAACTGAAATGCTAAAAACTGAAATCAATTCTCGTGGATTTACGGATTTTCCTGGCATTACAATCTTCCCATTTTTTATTAACACAAAACTTGGATAAACAGAACATTAAAATAAATGATTTTTGAAATATTTCTCCCCCTTTTTGTGGGAATCAAAAAGGTCGAAAATCTTGTCTCCCCCTTAATATTTAAATGGAACTCCTCTTTTAACACAGCACGAGGTTTTTCAGTTTCTAAAAGAAAACACTTTGAAAGGGATGAAAGTTTGCAGAAAACAGCATGCATGATATGAATTTTAAAAATCGAACATATGCTACTGAATTTCTCATCTATTCAGATTAGAAGATAAAATCGAATAAGCAGAATCTCGTCCATTTTTCTCTAATTTTGGCTCAACCAAATTTAAAGATCTTGGCGTCCACATAGATCTCGTATAATCTGTGTCAGCTCGACATAAGAGATATTGCTGCACTTTTCTTTTGGAAAATTGCTCTACAGTTCAGTAATCATTACTGCCCATATCTTTATAAAATGAGTTTTAAAAACCTTAAAACAATTTTGTAGCATGGATACGAAAAGCAAGTAACGACAGCTTTTGCGAAAACTGACTGAGCTGAATAAAAGAATTTAAAGCTGAAAGAGTACTACTTTGCTTATGTAGCACCCTAGTCCATCGATTTTACGAAAAATATTTCTAAAGCACTACGGGAGCTTACTCCTTTCTCGGATTTCAAAATTTTATTGAAATAATACATACGATTGGGGTTATTATGCGAATTGAAACTGAAGGATTAAGCTTGAAGATACTATATTGGTCCAGAGAGAATCTAATCTAGTCATCGCGAATGAAACGCACGCGAGATGGGTCAGCTCAAACATAGAGACACGCGGGCTAGATCAGCTCAAAGGGTTTACCATCACGGAATGTGGGTAAACAATTCAGAAGAATATCAACTGATATACGAAGGCTATCCTGAAATTTCTTAACATAGACAACTCAAAATCGGATTAGAACATAAAACAAAGCGCAACAATCTGATACAACTCCATTTTTAATGCGGAAACTAGAAATGATACAACATAAAATATTATGGAAACACAGGCCAATGATAAACACACATCCCCGTCTGCTCCAGCTCACGCTGCCCCCAACTCTCATACAACATCCTCACCTGCAACCATGAAAGCTAGTGAGCCTAGGGGCTCAGCAGGTAAATCTGGTAATAACGAAGCTCACACAAAAATAATTGTAAGCTTAAACTTAAAGGAAGTAAGCATTTAACAACATTTTCAAAAAAAACTGTAAAAATAACCCATAAACTTTACTGTTGGGATGTGGCGTAGGAGAACTCGGGTTGCTTGATCAAGCTCATCTGATATCAGGCCTCTAGGCATTTAATCACGTACTGTACTGTGTGAAGGGAGGTATACAGGAATCAACCCATAATCCTAGTCCTTCCTGTTTGAAGGGGCATACTGATTCGTCAACCAGCACCCTCCCCTTCCTAAGCTGGCCGTCTGTTCTTTTTTCCACAAAATATGAAAAACTTTGAAATTACTTCCTTTAAAACTGTAAATATGGTGGGGAAACTTCTGCCTAGCTCCTTCATCTCTATGCACGCAAGCGGTTCGCACTGTAAAATAAAACTCTATTTTCACTGAAAAGATTGCTGGGTCTACGTCGGAACACAGCTGTAGAAACTTGGGAAAAATGGCTCCGAAGGGAAAACAGATCACGGGGTTAAAACAGCTCTGGGTAAGGAGAACAGCTTATGAGCACAGAAAACAGCTCGAAGAAGAAGAAAATAGCTTAGGTACGTGAAACCAGCTCAGAGAGTAAGGTAGCAACTTAGGAGCATAAAACCAGCTCAGAAAAAGAGATAACAACTTAGAATATTAAAACCAGCTTAGAGAAAAATGTAACAACTTAGGAGCATAAAACCAGCTCAGAGAAAGAGATAATAGCTTAAAAGATTAAAACCAGCTTAGAGAAAAATGTAACAGCATAGGAGCATAAACAAGATCAGAGAAAGAGATAACAGCTTAGAATATTAAAACCAGCTTTGAGAAAAATGTAAAAGTTAGGAGCATAAAACCAGCTCAGAGAAATTTAGACAGATTGGCTAAGCTTATCCGTTCATAACTGAATTCCAACTAGGTCAGCTTTGCCAGTCAGTTCAGTACCTCATCCAAAGCTATCCAGTGCGAGTGCAGACAACAGCTTGGAGAAATTTCAAACATATCAGCTAAGCTTATCATGTTAGAACGGTGTTCCAACTGAACCAGCTCTGCCTATCTGCTCAGAAACTCATCCTTCGCTATCCAGTACCAGTAACGAAACCATCTTGGAGAATTCCGAACAGCTTAGCTAAGCTTACCATATCGGAACAGAGCCCCAACCAGACCAAGCCCGCCTATCGGACTAGAACCTCATCACTATCATTCATCTTGACCTATATTCTGGAAGCACACAAGAAATTCTACGCTGTAGTTACCTTCGTACAACTCAGTCATTTTGAAAGAGACGACATCTGATGTCGTTAAATTTTTCTATCAAACATTTTAAAAAAATAACATTTTCGAAACCACGGCAAGCATACAGATCATAACTGTGAGACCTGGATTTGTGTTTAAGATTAATTGTGAGAATTAATCGGTGTTTAGAGATTCTTGGTGGTTTAAGATCTCTGCTTGGATGTTTAAGTAGTAATTTCAGGTCAAGTTCCTCACTTAGAAAAATTCTGGAGGTTTTCGTATTTTTTGAAGTTTGGGGAGATATCTGTCAGCAGACATGGTGACGTCATGTTTTCTGTTGTTGTGCGTTGTTATAGCAAATGCTGACGTAAGCTTTGCTGTTGAGTTAGCGCGTATTGTTATCTGTATTGGTTTCTATCGACAGCGATTGGATTGGTTTGTAACGACGTCGTTTAGATTAGTGGAAGCGACGCCGTTTCAAGTAGCGAGCAGATATCTACAATTGAGAAGTCTGCCAGCAGATAACGTAGGAACTAGTCTTGGGGACAATAGCGTGTTTTTGTGTTGAGCGCTATACGACACCGTTTTGAGGAGATAGTGACGTAAGCATATCTGTTTGATTTTGATCAGCAGACGTCAACGTTAGTCAATGTCACTGTAGCTTGCAACTGGTGGGGGTTACTGTAGCTTGCATCTGGATAACCAGCTGTTGGCAGAAGGCATTACGTAGGCTATGCGACGCTGTTTTAATTAGTTGCAACGCTGCGTTTTAGATGTCGCGACTGGTACCAGCTTTTGGAAGGTTTTCACGCGAGAGAAACCAGCCGATGATTTTAGGCGACCAGCTGGTGGCAGATTTGATGACGTAAGCGGTGCGACGTCGTTTTGTTAAGTCGCTGTGACATCATTTTGATTTGCGTTGTTTGAGAATTCAGCAGTTGGTTCTTTGCATCTGCTGGTTTGTTGGTGCCTGCTGGTTATGTCGGTGGATAATTTAACCAGCTTTTGCGAGATGTATTTAAGGAAGACTTGGTCTTCAATTTCGAGCACTAGATGTGAGACCTGGAATTGTAATTAAGAATTATCGTTGGAATGAATCGATAAATAGAGGTTCTGCTGGTTTAAGATCTCTATTTGAGTGTTTGAGTTGCATTTTCGGGTTCCTTTTCGTGCATTGAACAATTCTGGAGATTTTGTATTTTTCGCATATTGGAGGTACCTGCTGGATGACGTGTCAGCTGGTTTGGAGAGCTAGCGACTGGTCGGTGGCAAAACCAGTCGAAGCGTGTTTTAGCTCGAGATTCTTGAAACGCCGTCGTTTGCGTGAAGTCTGGTTGCGTTTGTTGTGATCAGCAGATGCTTTAGCATAATTGCGTTGAGGACTAAACGACTGCGTTTAGATTAGTTGGCGCGACGTCGTTTGAGTAATTTGGTGCGACGCCGTTTTGCGCACTGTTGCGACTGGGAGTCCAGCTGCGAGTGAGTTTGGACGCTATTACTTGCTGCTGGTATTTCACGAGAGTTTGCGACTGGATGACGTCAGTGGAGCGACGTCGTTCTAATTAGTTGCAACGCTGCGTTTTGAGCTTGCGACTGGATCCAGCAGAGAGAGAAAAACGTTGCGTTGTTTTGTCTTGCGACTGGATACCCAGCTGCTGGTTTAGTATGCGACGTCGTTTGAGTAAGTTGGTGCGACGCCGTTTTGAGAACCAGTCGTTAGTCATTTTAGCGATTTTTGTATAGATCAGCTGTTAGTTCTTGCGTCTGCTGGTTTGGGAAATTTGTTAGTGTCGACTGGTTTTGTCGGTGGACAATAATTGTTATTTTTTCCCAGTCGTAGCAAGTGCTATTTATAGGAAGACTTGGTCTTCGAATTGTGGTATCAATTCCTTACTTAGCAAATATTTCCAGCCTTTCGTTCCTTATCTTTCGAACCCTAGAGCACTGTTCAGCCGTGAGATTTTCCGGCGATTTCCCGTCGTTCCGGTGGTTGTTTTGGCTCGTGCGAGGTAGCATTGAACTCCTCTTGAGAAGCTCTTCCAATTCATATCAGTTTTAGAAGCTGTAATTGGCTAGTCGAGGAACGCGAAGTTGCTGCCGTTCGAGTGTTGTATCGATTTGGTAGAGCTACGTTCTGGTTTTCGGTGAGACCTTGTTTCTAGCCTTAGTTCTTAGCTTTTATGTAATTGTTGAGGTAATTGGAGCAGCTGGTCGAGTGAGGCTCCCAGCCGTGGGCTTGATTAGCAACCTGTTAGATTTACGTTGTGTATGTCGTGTGTTTAACAGGCTTTTACCAGAGTCTTAGGGATTTCTCACAGGGTTAGTTGTTGCTCAGTATAAGGTACGGATTTGAGCTTGTTTTACAGCGAAGTTATGGCTTGGATGAATTGTAGTCGCTGGTATGTGGAATTGCCGTGCCTGCTGGTTGTGTTCTGTTGAGAATTGTGTGTGCTATTTGTGTATTTGCTGCGTTGCATATGTTTATATGCTTGCATCCCCGCATGTTGCATACACGCATGGTATTCCTTTCCAGTTTTGGTAGTCTTTGTACCATTGTTGAATTGTTATTGTTTTCTTACCAGGATGTGAGGGCGAGCGGC